>VNJO01004187.1:0-21094 GCA_008042535.1 Drosophila tani | reverse complement strand
TTACGAAAATATTTACAAAACGCTGCAAAACTGAATTTTCCACTTGATCGAAGACCGAAACAGCTTAAAGGAAAATGCGCTGAGGGAAAATAATGCCTGGAAAAACCTCATGCACAGTCAATAAACATTTTATATATTTTTGTACTGCCTTCTCATTCTCCATATAGTTCTTGTTATTATTTTTACATTATTCTTCTATATTAACTTGTTCCAAATTTCCTCAATTCGTTTAGTTCCACTGCAGTGTTCGCCTTGCACATTCAATTGCTTTGCATTTCTGACAATTTCCAAGAATCAAGACCCAAAAATTATACAATTAAAATGATAAACACAAGAGAAACCGCAGAAAGCAGACACGTTGCCCTGATGAATTATGCAACCTGACATTGAAAAAGTCAAGCGATGGCGTTGGCGTTGGGATGAAACCCCTGGAAACCCCTGTGTGTGCCGTGCAAATCTCATTGAAATTAACTACTTCCCTTGCCGTCGCAGCCCTTGCTTGCTGCAAATTGCACAAAAACGCTTATAGAGCGCTGGAAAATTGCTCATAACCTCGGCCAGAGTGGCGGGAAATCATCTGCGAGTGCATTTTACTTTGAGGCTGCTGCCTGCTGCTGCGGCTGCTGGTTGGGGCGCAATCCAACAATTGTCCCTGATTGGGCAATAGCAGACAAAAAAGGCAGAAATAACTGCGGCTGCAGAGGAGAAGCAAATGCGAAGGTTGCCAAACAACCGGCACGAATGCGCCCCCTGCCGCCAGAAAGATGAAGTGATGCAGGTGCTACACTGTTAGAAAAATATTAACATAGTTATGGAGATGTATTTGAAGAGATTAGCGTTCAAAATTCATAAGAGATATCATGAAAGAAGCAAAACAGTGATGTAACGGAGCAATTAAAGAAAAAAAAATCTTTAATTTAATGATATTTTAAAAATATTTTAAATAAGAAGTAGTTATACTAATTTAAACGTAAATCCTAAATATGTGGTACTCTTAAAAGTAGAAAAAGTTAAAAGCAAACATCTACAGATAGCAAAATGTCAAAAATCTATATTTTGCGTATCAATACTTTGAGTGGTCTGTCGCTGAATTCGTACTTGAGAATTTTAGGTGCTATGCTTGCAGAAACTTAAACTTAAAATTGATATTCTGAAGCTCCAAAAGCAAAATATAATTATATTCTATAATAACAAATCAAAAATCTATATTGTTTGTTTTATTTAATGTAAGGTCCAAACTTCTATTATAAATAAGGGAGGCATTATCCGATATTTTCCAGTGCCGGGGTGAGTAAAAATGAGGAGAGGATGGGGTTCGAAGCCCGATGCAAATTTTGAACTATGCTAATTCCGATGCTAATACCCACACACACATTGCACACCAACGCCGGATTCATTTGAGCGTAACAAGCTAAAAAAACTAAAAATACAAAAAATACAAAAACCGAAATGAGAACGAAACAATTAAGCTGAAAAGCTACCAATATATATTTACGTAACTCTGTAGATATCCCACTCTTTTTTGCGGGGCGTTAAAGAGAAAGTTTGTCCCCCGAAAATAGCTGCATTTGCATTTCCATTAATATTTCAATTTATAAAAAATATATATTTCGCTGATTGCGCAAGCGGCTGAAACGCAGTTAAAGTCTCCTAACCGGTTTTGACCCTGCGCCCCGGGATAGTGGGGAATAAAAGTAATTATTATAACAAGTTAACTAACTGCCAACACTTTCGCAGCATGAGAAGTGGGTTCCCATGCCTTGGCAATGCGCCTTTTACTGTTTATTTCCATCTCTGTACTTCCCTCCGTCCTCCGTTTTTTATTGCAGTTCAAAGTAGAACAACGGAGAGCAGAGCAGCAGCAGCAGCATTAGCACATCGCGTGCTCTGAGCTCTGTAACTGCGTTGGGATCTGATTTCCGATCTGGGTCTGGATCCGCACAGCCTTTGTTCTAACTCAGGCAGGTGCCCCCTGCCTTAAATCCGATACTTTTTCCCTCTGACACAGTCTCTCCCAGCAGCCACACGAAGCTCATGCATTATGTACTGCCTAAGTAGATCCGACAGCCAGCTTGGCCAACAACTTGCGTCTCCATAATTTGGAGCAGAGCCAAGCGATGCTTGGGGGTCATAATAATAATAATACAGATAATGAAAATAAAAGCACGAGCTGTCAAGTGGTTGTCACTTAAGACTTCTTATGAATAATAAAGGAATAACAGGAGAAAGACACTAACTAAGATTGTGGGAATACAAAATGTAATATAAGGTCTAAGTTTTAAGCTAATGCTTTAAAAATTAATATCGAAAACATACCGGATTTATGTAATAAAAGTTCAAGTATTTGTTAATGATGCTGGACCTTAATTCTAATTCTAATAAAATGTTAAATAAGATAAGGTAAGTTTTTCCAGTAGCAATCCAAGAAGTTTTTAATAAAGATACTCCTAAAATTCATACGAAATATATACATTCTCAGGCTAACGAAACACAGAAAATAAATATGCTTAGACATCAAACTAAATAAAATATTGTCTTAATGAATCATTCACATTTTTTATCAACTAACCCAGAGTACCAACATATTTATTTAGTTTATCAAAGTTAATAGAGACAGTGTTTTCTCTAAAGTTGTTTTCGAAATATGTCCTAGCAAGTAAATATTATATATATTCCAAGTTAACGTAACTTGTAAGTGACTTAACACTTTCCGAAACTATTATCATAGTCCCACTAGTAACTTATCTTTCAGAGAATATCTGCGGTAAACAATTCCAAACTTAGATAAACAATGCAATCGCTAAGCGAAGCAGAAACTCTAACAAAATCCTCCCACAAGAAATATACTATATACTCGAGAGTATAGAGAATTCTTCGCACAATTAATATGTTGAGTTGTTGAGTTGTAAGAACTCGATGAACTTGGGTTGCGCGGTTGCTCGGTTGAGTGGCCAAGGTGAGCCCATTCAGAGGCCCATTCAGAACATGAAGTCCCTGTTCGATTTCTGATTAACAAATCGACGAAAGTGTGTGCTGAGTGAGTGAGAGCCCATAAGAAATCGCTTATACGACCCGTGGCCCGATCGTGAGTGTGTGAGCGTTCGCTTGGACTCGAGTGTATCGCCAGTAATTGACCTTGCGAGCGCCACACACATTTTTCCAAAAGTTTGTTTTTGTTTCTGCCCCGTGTGTGTGTGTGTGTGTGCTTTCTGGGTTAAACAACAACCTGCCAGATTTAAATAGAACTTTTTGGGGGTTTCCATCCCCACTACACTGCAGAGAGAGAATTTCTGTGACCAACTCTTGAACTTCACCCCCAATTGTGCTCTCTTCCTCAGCTTTGAGTTGCACAATTGTGCATTAGTTAGCGGCGAAGTGAGCTGTGAAGTAATTCCAATTGTTATGCAATCAAGGCGACATAAAAGACACATCTCTTATGAGCAGCGATTGTTGGCAATTTCAATAATTGAACACTCTTTTTTTTATAATAAGCCGCCGCGTCGCAGCAGAGTGTATAACTTTTCACAATCACTTTTGTCGCATTATTATATCAGTATCTTTGTCAGTGGGCTTGTGAATAAGAGCTATCTGTGATCAGCACTTTTCAAAACGCCCCCTTTTGAATAAGGGGGCGTAACCGCAGACAGCTACACTTGATATGGAGTATCTGATATATAATACAAAACTCCTCGAAACTGCAGTGTCAGAAGTTTACTTTAAATGTATATTTTCAGTACATAAACATAGCCTTTAATTGTTGTTGTTTATTTCTACCGCTTGAAGTCAGCCGCCAAATGTTTCCACGTAATTTTGTCGAGTTTTTGATATTTTTGCATCGAATTTCGGTTTGGATTTCCTTAGAACTTATTTACACGCGAAAATTGATAAGGTATTGATGGGATCAGCTTTAAATTCATGGCAAAAAATGCTTTTAATCATGAATTTCTTGAAATTTAACTAAAGAACTTGGGAAACTTGTAAGTTATAAGGTCAGAAAAAGGCCTGGAATATAGGCAAGTCTTAGTAGATAAAGTTTTTATCTAGCATATCTTGTGAGATAAGATTAATGCTGATTAAATGTTGTATCTTTCATAAGGAATGTTCTACAATAATTGTAAAATAAAGCAAATGAGAGGAAGCTAACTGGAGTCAATAGAAAAAATGTTAAATTCGTACCAAGACTTGAAATAATTCTTCTTGAACTCCGCAGATGTTTGTTCTTAATTTAAAGCATTTTTAGAGCGGTTTAAGTTCCATATATGCTTTAAGTTCCAGATATATTAAGATTTCCCTTGAGTTAGCTTACAAATTGTCTCAGTGTACTAAGAAGTTTATAATCAAAAGGAGTTATGATAATACAAAGATAGAGACCTTTTAAAGAGATCTTTTCCACAGGATTTACTTAAAACTTTCCACCCCAAACAACCCACCAAACCCACTTGTAGGCCCAATTTTCTATATTTATCAGCTACGAGTTCAAGTAATTGCAATTAACAATGAAATTCGCATTGAATTTGAATTAGAATTAGAGAGTGCAAAGCTCTCTGCTTTATAAATAAAGCCGCCGCTGAAAGAAAACAGTTGACATTTCGTCGGCATGCAACAAGAAGTTCAATATGCAACAGGCAAGTTTGGATCGAAAATACTGCCAATAAAATGTCAATCGGTGCTGTTGCACCGACTCGGTGTCTTCGGGGGCCCCAGAGGCGGCATGGATCCGGGAGGGGAGAGCACATTTTGGCAGCTGTTGGTGCGGTGCCGCGTAAAAATAGCCGAAAAAAAGCCAGGGAGCGAGAAAAGCGGCGCGGGCGAAATTTGCCAGAGTGTTGTTGTGCTTTTCCCCCATTCGCCAAATAGAAAGAAAACTTAGAACAACTGAAAGCCCAAGTATTCGTAGAGTTATAAAACACAAAAGTCCCAGAGAAGAGCGCATCTATTTAAAGATTGACTGGCAGGCAGGAAAAAAGCAGCAGCAGCCACATCGGCGGACTGGCGACATTTTCACGCGCCTGACTAGCTGTGACTTAGCTGATGATCTCTGCGTGGCCGGGGGAAAACTCAGGCAGCAGCAACGCACCTCAAATAAAAATGTATCTAGGCAGGGGCAGCAGCGACAAGTTTTCTCTCGCGCATCTCGGGGAAAAACATCTCACACACACCGAAATTTTCGAAAATTGAGCACACGCGCCGCCATGCGAAATAATACAGAGGGGCCCAATGTGAATTCCGCCCATAGAACGAAAATTGTTAAAAATAAATTTCAATTTGTTGGCGAGAATTATGAAATAAACTAGTTCAGAGAGGGAGAGATGCAGTTAACAGGGTCTGAGTGTCCCCAGAATAAGGAATAAAGGTTTTAAATAGACTTTAAGCTAATGAAATGGTTATGTTTATTAATTTAGGTCTATTTTTAGTACCGAAGTATTCAGGAAATATTACTAAAATAGATCAGAAATTAACATTAGCTGCAGTATCTAAAAGAACAACGAAAAACAAGTAAATTCTTTGGTTAAGAAACCTTTTTGATATAATATTTAATAACTGATAGTAATAACCGATTTTGACCCATATTATTACCTAAAGAAAATTCCCCCTAATAAATAAACCTAGCCAGAATGAATTGCTTTCTAGAGAACCCCTTGAAAGTGGCATTTTGTCGTGGAATTTTCGATTCCAAGTTTAATGACCACCACGAGCGCGCACATCCCGAAAGAAGACCTCAAAATACCAACGAACTTTAGAAATCAGCTCCAAATGCCAACCAACTCACATATATACACAGACTAAGGGGCATAGAAATCAATAGAGCAGCCTTTCTGTATAGCTCTGGCTGAGATTACAGCATTTTTAGCCGCCGAACCACTCTGGAGTTGGGAGTTGGAGAGATGGAGAGGTAGAGGAAGATCTTGGAATGCGCCAGTGGAGGTAAAGTGAAGGCATCGGCATCTAAACCCGTTTTGGGTCAGCCAGCCGCGCTTTTACACGTTGTTTGGGCCGCTGCTGCTTTATTGACATTTCGCCGCATCGAACGCAGGAAAAACAATAATAATATTACCAACAGGCATAGCCTCAGTCAACTTTCACTTGTACGCATCGGCGGAAAGATGAAACATTCAAAATCCATCCAAGCCGAGCGCATCTCATGAATGGAAAGATGAAAATCACATCAGAGAGCTACATACGACAGGTGTCAGACGACAGACATTCTCCACCGACTTCTTCTTCATCTCACTGATTTATTTTCGAGAAAATCTTTGTGGGGGGTGGATGGGGATTTGTACATATCTCTCAACTGAAACTTCTATTTATGAAACCCATTTCTCATAGTTATTTATGGCAGACTGCGTTAAAAGTTACAGCTTAATTTCATGTAATTAACTGAACTCGAATGACTTCCTAGGGGTAGCTTCTCGTTTGATTTATAGCTATAATCTGTGCCTTTCCTTATTTGTTATTTTATTGTAAATTGATTAACTAGGGGAAATACTATTTTAATTACTTGGGAGTTATTCCTAAACATGGACTTTGAACTAACTTTACTGGCTACTTTACTTGATAAAATAGTTAAAGGAATTTAATTGTTAAGGAACTTTTAGGATTTAATTGCTCTGAGTGCTCGAAGTTTAACGAAGATAATAATTATAAAATTTAATAGTTTTTTATAGAGAAAATTATTATATGGGTTATAATAAATTTAAGTTTTCAGAGACCTGTCAAAAATAACTGTTTTAAGTCAAAACTAAGGCCAAATTTAAGATATAAACTTTAAATATCTTCAATTTGTTTGTACTTTCTTAACGTTATACAAATGTAAATTTCTATACAGATTTTGTTATATATTTTAAAGGCCAAGACAAAAAAATACTTTTAAGAAGTTTATTAAACTTTTTAAGCTATATTTTTAAAACAGATTGCATTTCAAGTGGATGTTAAATAAGTAAATTGATAAATAAGTAAGTTTAAATAAACTCTTTGTCAGAAATAAATATGCTGCATATCTCAAGCACACTTAAAATAAATGCCACAAGTTCTCTCAAAACTATTTCAGTGACTAGCTATAATAATAAGTATTTTTTGTGACAGGTGTTTTATAAATTTTAAAAGCTTAAAAATCGAATGCAAATCTCTGGAGATCTGAGAACTGGAAGTCTGGTGAAGATGTGCAAGTGCTGCTGTGCTGGATGTGACCCAGCTGCGGAGAAACTGGGACAGGGACACGGTTTCAGCTGGAAGGCCGTAACTCAATTGGAGATTACACGCAGGCAGTGGAAAGTGGAGGGCTGAGGGCTGAGAGCTAAGGGTGGTGGGTGCTGCTGCTGGTGCTGGATTGAGTGGTGGGTTTTATGACCTTCTCTATTATTGCGTGGGCGTTGCATGTTGCTGCACTTCGGATTTTGTATTTTCGTTGGATTTGGGACCTCTGGAGCTGCAAACTCACCTTCTCCTTGGCACGTCCAGCGTGTTTTTGAACAGATTTGGCCAGCATGATGCCTTTATTTTCGGACATTCAGTGAGTTGGAAACTTTTAAAATATTTTTGTGATGGCTGTAAAATAGCAAATTTTCGTATTGGCACAACTGGAAACCACAAGTAACCACTTTTTTTTGTTAACTTTTGCGGGAAACTTTAAATGCACAAATGTAAACAACAAAGTGTTGTGTTTATGTTTCGCCTCGGCAGCGGCAACTATAAAATATCGATGCGAAATCAACAATCGGCTCCCACACACTTGTTAACAGTATTCAGTATTCCGCCCCGCGATTTTTGCTACTCTGCGCCTGCCTATTTTTACACGCGATTTCTCGGCGCGTCGGATTTACTCGGCTTATTCAAAACAAATGGCACGTAGTCGTCGCAACAACCTAGCAAAACAGTGATGGCACTATCGATGGCTATCTATTGGACTATCGCGATAGTACGTGGAACAAAAATGTGAGGGGTATTCTCTCTACAATTTGGTCAGCTGTTTCATACAAATTCAGCTCAATTAAGCGGCTTGCTTCTAAACGTGCCCTGGCCATTGTAGGAGTTGTAGAAAATTGAATTCATCATAAGAGTACCAGCGCAACAATTTAATACATTTTGAAAGTTACCTTTTACAAAAACTATCGATGATTTGACAGGCTAGTCGTGGTTGTATCGATACATCGATGATAGCTAATTTTCAAATTGGTTCCAACTGAACATTTATTTAGCCAAAATGTATTAAAAGGTAAAATTTTATAATCGCCAGAAAAAATTATTTTGGTATAAATATGCATACAGAAGTTTAAAATTCAAGAAAAAACTACATGAACTGCTTAGATACAAGAAATACAAGAAATCAGTTACTTTATTGAAAAGGTTGAGAAGAGAACATGACTAGATTATGCCAATTGTAAAAATACCGTATTCATACTGGGCAAGAACTTTGCAGGTTATTTTAGGTAATATTTAAAAAGTCAGTAAAAAGAATTGTCCAACCGTAATGCGACAGAGTAACCTGTGTAATACGAATGCTATTGTAGAAAAAGTATTTTAGAATTGTACAATAATATACTTCTAAAATTGCCTTGCACACACTTACTAGTAAACAAATTTTAAAATATCAAATAAAAAGTGTGTACTACTACGAGTTGATCTGAAAATACAAATATTCCAAAAATAGCGGATGTACATGTTTCTTGGCCCAATAAGGTATTTAACGGAACATATCGATATACATATCAACAAAATTTTTCAAAAAAGTCGATATACTATGTTTTTATAGCGGTTTTTAATATTTATTTAAAATGTGAATAGTCTGGTAAATTATGTTTAGGGGTATTAGAAAGCGGGTAACTAAACCCAAAATTTATAAATTAGAATTTCGAAACGAACATGGAGAAACATCGATACATCTCAAATATCGATATCAGACAATCTAACCCAACATCGATATGCCGATGTTACATCGCCTTTACTTCCAGCTCTAATCGTTGTTATTGTAACTTGCTGGTCATTTTCCACGGCTGTGCGACTAATTAAATTTAAACACCAGAGTCAACATAAATCAGTGTTAAGGCAGCGTGCCAGTTAATCCACCTCTCTGCGAGCAATGTAAATTCCTGACGGGGTCTTGTACATAACATACACGGGCATGTTCATAGTATATATGCAGCCGCGAAATTGTGTGTATGCGTGTGTACAGCTGTGGAGTTTTATAAATTAATAAACTAAGGCACGGGTGTAAATTTACGTGCATTGCCTGTAAAAAGTAGCGAAAAAGGGCAAAAGGAAGACGAGTTGTGGGCGTTTAAGGGCATCACAATCGCAGCATAAAATCGATTTCGGATGCATGTGTGCGCGCGAGTGCCGAGTGTTTGCATGTGTTTGTTGCAAATGTAAGAAGAAGAAGCAGCTCACGCGCTTATCCTCTCTTTCTCTCTTCCTCTACCCCTCCCCCATTGCTCCACTAGCAGCTGAAAGTAATATTTGAGAAAATTTTGAAGAAATCTGCCAGTTTGCAGAAGTGAAAAGCCAAAAAAAAAACGTGCTAAAACCGACGCGAACGGCTCCAGTTATTAATCCAGGTACGTAGAATAAATGCGAATACAACAACAAGAAAGTGCGCGCCCTTGTGTGCGTCTGTGTGAGTGAGTGGGTGCCAAGAATATATGTATTCGTGCATAACCTCAATTGGCCCCAACTGATTACGCTGGGCGGCACAGCAAACTTTCCAGTGGCATTAATCACTTCAAGAGTATGCATTCGTTGCGGTTGGTCCGTTTCGCGAGACTCTCTTGCTTGTCTGTAAAATATTTACCATTTTTCCCGGGGGGCCTTTGAGGTTAGAAAATGGCTTTTATCAATGACAACGAACCGCGCTAATTACAGCTACAGCCTTAATTATTGTGTGCAAATATGTACATTTGTGGAAATTGTTGTTATCGCATTTTCTGATATAGTACCATGTACATAAAAAAAAGTGTCCAACAAAAAATTAAGTTCCGCCATCTGTTGGCCCATGTGTGTGTATGGACTTTTTTAATTGTCTTTGCTTTGAATTGATAAAAGACAAAAAAAAAAAAAAAACGAAGAAGCAAGGAGAATAAATAAAAATAAAAAAGGAAGAGGTATTGAGAACAGCAACAACAATGACGCAGAAGCACTCACACAGCAAAGCAATCAAAACATGCAGCTGTATGTGTGAGAGTCGGAGTGTTTGCCGCGCTCACCTTTTGTTATTGTTGCGTTCCTTTTGCCGCGGGACTGCCAACTCGCTTAGATCTGAGCTCTCAATAATTCTTATTTAATATAGTATATTAACTCAATAATTAGGTAGAAAGGAAGTCAAATGTTAATGTTTCTTATTTTTAAAATAAGACTAACTAAAAATAAGTTGGCAGCGCTGCCCGTTCCTTGTCTGTGTGTGTGCGTGCGTCTGTGCACAAGGTGAGCGAGATAGCAATTCAGCCTTCAATTTGCTGTATTTTGTTGTTCTTGTTATGTTGTGTTGATTCTAATTAAATAATTCGTTGAAATCGGGCTCACTGCTTCTGTGAGGTCCAATTGAGATACACACACACACACGGGCAAATCTTTTGTGCTTTCCTCGTTTTCCCCCAAAAATTTTCTTTATGAAGCGCCGCGTCAAGTTTGCTGCCGCCTGGCCTTTTTCGAGTCTGGTTTGAGCTTGTGGAGTGGATTGCGTGCTTTTCTGGCCGTTTGAAAACTTGAAAAACAAGTTACTTCTCTGGAACTCGAAGCTCAAAATCTTAAAACTCTCCCCAAACACACATACACGGACAGTAAAGCACATTTCACGGTATTTGTTTTGGCAGTCTCCGCTCTCCACTCTCCACTTCTCTTGATCTTTCTCCCGAGAAACACCACAACACTTGCCGCGTCGCCAAACCGATTGTTCGCCGCAATTCGCAATTTGCAATTGTCTTTTGCGCCAACGAACGAGTCTTGAACTTGATATTAGCCACAATCCCAGGCCTCAGTCGGAGTTAAGTGGTGCATGACTTCGTCATGATGTGGTGAAGTTTCAAAGTCATTATACTTGGATGAATGTGAATTTATACATTTTTATTTGTTTGCTTGGCAAAGATTCTGTTTTAAGGATTCATTACGTACAAGTTTTAATAGAAAAGTTCGTTAAAATGCTACACAATCATTATTTGTTCCCTTAAAGGGGGTAAGCTGTTGCAAGATCTTTTAAATTGGTCAGTATTTCGAAAGTTGAATACATTTGTAATGGCTTAATTAATATATATATACTGTAGATCAGTTTTAAAAAGATAAAATATTAAAAATTACACAAACACGGGGCTTGGGCTGTGAATCTTCTAATACAAATTTGAAGTACAACCAAAACTGATAGGTTTTGCCAGAAGAAATCTCAAATCTCTAAATGGTACACTCAATATATGAAACTATACTTGATATTATAGCTCTGATGATTAATCTTTGCCATAAATAACAAAATATAGGTATTTTTCAATTAAATTCTTTTGAATTTTGAATTCATCACATGTCTCTCTGCGCCATAACTAATAAATCAGGTGACAAAGGTGGGAAACCGAAATATATATCTGATAATTCGCTGACCACGTACGAAATGCCAAACTAATTGGCAATTACATAAAGTTATTTTTTGCCGGGAACACACAACACACTTCCCATTCGCAAATTCACGAATTTCCCTCGATCAGCGTTAATAATAATATTTTGCTTCGTTCAGCTGTCGGTGTTGTTGTGGTTGTTACTTCCAAGAATGGAATCCATTGCCTCCGCGCAATTTAATCCATTCCAATCCAAGGCAGGGGCAGGGCAGCGCCATCTGAAATTAGCACAGGGATAATTAGAACATGCGAGAAACCACCTGGCATTGTCGAAACACCAGTAGAAAAAAAAATGAAAACATCAATAACACCCAAATGGAAAGGCAAACAAACCTTCCTGCGGCGCCTGGAAGTCCGAGTAGTTTGTGGGTTGCAGCCCAGGGATTCGGTGCACGGCGTCGGCGGACATGCGCTGCACCGCGGCGCGTTGCATGTGAACTTTGAACTTTCGAGGCTGGAAGCAGCCAGCACAGCAGCTCCTCGTTTGGCTGGGCACTTGTAATTTGCATTTCCTAACGCCACTGCCACTGCCGCCGCCGCTGCAGGTGCCTTGCGGAGAGAGTGCCAGCGCTCTCCCCGCTCTCTAATGCTCTTTTGCGCTCTCTTTCTCTTTTTTTCCGCCCCCGCTGCATTTCATTGCGCAATGAGCGAGGCGAATCGATAACTGCAAGGTTTCCATGCCTTCCGTCCCCTTCCACACTCTCCACGCCGATTTTTAGCAGCTAAACTTTTCGCGTATACAGATTTTTTTCGCCTGCAAAGGAGGCGGCTGCCGAATTCGGATTCAGATGCGAACATGTGTTTTTTACGGACGACGACCAGTGGGTATGATTCCGCAGCTCTTCCGCCATTGTCATGGTGAGATGCACTTTGCTTGGCCTTTTTTCGGGTTTTCTTTCCTGCCACCGCCGCCGCCGACGACGACTCTACCTCTGCCTCTCTCCACACGCACGCTTCGCTGTATGTGTGCGTGAGCGAGGTGGATGTAGGAGGAGTACATGAGTGTGCTGCGGCAAAGTGTAGCCGTGGCAGAGTTGTAGCTCGCTAGTGGTCCGTTTGGTTTCTGATTTTCAGTTTTGTCGATTTCATTATGTACTGCAATAGTGTCGGCCAGCTCTGCCGCCGTCGCTTCCTCCTGTATACAAAAGTGCGACTGTATGAGTGCCGTTCGCTCTCTCATGACGCATACAGGGTGCCGCCACTCTACTTGGGGGATCGCCATGTGTGGCGCTGTGCTGGGGCAGTGCGGAGCACCCTGTTTTCTCGCCGACGACGGCTTGTTTTCGCAGCTCTCGTGCCGGCTCTTTCGCACGCCCACTGCTGTGTTGGTGCTTTTTGCACTTACGTAAGCTTCCCGTCGCGCCGCTCTGAACACATTTGTTTCTTATCCAAATTCTAGGCGCCATTTTTAGTTGATTTGCCTGCGGGAATTGGCGGTGGAATACTTTCCAGGAAAAGTAACAGCCGCAGGAAGTATGTGTGTGCTGGCTCTTATTATGTACTATTTTTATTGTCTCGCTAGCAGCGGCAACTGCAACGTTTTCAATACGCGAGTCCGGAGGCCTTTGGTTGTTGCGCCGCTGAGTTGCCACCCTGTTTTAGCTGCGAGCCGTGTGAGGCAGCAACAGAGGCGACAGAAAATGAATTCCAAAGCAACACTGTGCGCGCGCACTCCTCTCTCTCTCCCTCTCGTCTCTCTCGCACGCTCTTCGAAACCAACACACACAGAACTCAGAGAGAGAATTCAATACAATCTATAGAAGCAAGGTCTCTCACGCGCTCTGCTCTCAGCGCCGCTCTCTATCGCTCTTCTGTCCAGTGTTGCCAGAATTTCATGGGCTAAAAAAGCTGAATGAACGAAAAATTAAGTAGCTAAGATAAAGGGCATACAAAATTAACACTGCTAAGAAAATGGTTTCCTTTTTTAACTCTGTTAAATTGAGAATGTGACTCACGAGTATAAGTGAATATTAAAATAGCCAATCCCTCGTCATTCCGTTTCTTAAATTCTACCAAACTTCGTTTGACCAAGAAAAACTTATTGGTTTTACATGTCTAATATGTCTGCTCTCCAAATCTTTTGCCAAAAACTTGTCTCCCACTTCATAAAATGTACTTTCTCCTAGCACAATCTTATCTTTTCATCCTCCATTGATATATTTATTTATTTTCATATTATTTGTCCCCAACATGTGAACGAATCTATGAAAGAGCCCCAAAAGTAGCCAAAACACAAAATAGCTAGATTTCTAGCTAGCATTTCACTAGCTGAAATGGCAACACTGCTGCTGACTCCGACTGACTGGTCGTCGTCAGTTCGCCGTTTAATCGAAAATGTTTGCGGCGGCGTTAAGATGTACGAAAACGTTTTCTCGCCAAAATTGTGTGAATAGCAGTAGAAATCTACTGAGAAAAAATGTCTAAAATCGCGGAAAGTCGTCTGAAAACAAATAGTGCAGTGTGGAGATCCGAAAATAGCAGAAAACTGAGATAAAACCTGAAAAAAACTTAAACACTTTCGAGCCAACAGCCAGAGTCGGAGCCAGAGAAAAAAAGGTGAAAATTTCGGTTGGAAGTGAGTGGGAAAAATAGTTGCAAGTGCTAAATACTGCGTAAAACGTGAAAGTTTCCAATAACACAAGCCCAGCCGAAACGAAACGAACGGCAGTTTGTAGTAAATATACATACGTGCATACAGTATATACATACACATTTCGAATATACACACAGCCCGAATATCAACCGACGAAGCTCTACTGCTTATTGCTTATTGCTGATGTAAGTGCCACGGGCGGGGGCGGTGGGGGCGTGGTGTTGGATGATGCAGGGAAACATCCTTCAAGTGCACTTGGTGCTGTGTGGAAAATCAAACAAAATTCGTGCCACTGAAACTTGTGAAAAATACAACATTTTTAGGTTAGGTCAATTTCAATTGGTTTATATACATACACACACACGCTCGCACAGAGCCAGCGAATACATATAGAAGGCGCACAGACAAAAAGTCGTCGCCGTCGTCGACGTGGTTGTTGTTTGTGTTGCTGCTGCTGCTGCTGCTCGCTCGCTCACACCGACGAGGGTGGAGAGGAGAGCCACTCACACATACAGTCGACCGTTTTGAACCATTGCTTTTGGCTTGCTTATGAACTGACTGTATTTTTTCAACGTAGTGTCGTTTTATTTTCGTTCGTTGATTCGTTCTTTGCTCAGTTCGTGCGCTTATCTCGACTTTTGCTTTGATGCGCCATTCGCATGTACTAGCGAGAGTTGAGTTGAGTAGAGTGCCGTGCCGTGCCAGTGTGTGTGTGTGCATTTAAATGGCTCCCAGCACTGAATAATATAGCCCAGAGCTCCACAGCTCCACACGGCACAATGAGAGCATCATTTCTGGCTCTTTCTCAGTCTCCCTCTTCGTCTTCATCTCCTTCTGGCTCTCGCCATCCGTTTGTTGTTCTTGGTTCGCCTTTTTCATTTCGTTTGTATTTTACACAAAACGTTTCTTCTTCCTCAGCCTGAATCTGAATAGTATATATACATCTATATTATATATATATTCATACATGTGTGTGCCTTAGCTATTTTGTACATATTTCTCTATACTCATCCATATGTTTTATTTGCAAAATTTATTAATAGCGCAGCGCCAGACTGCGACTGTGTGTGTGCCCCGTGTTTGTTGTGTGAGTGTGAGAAAGTAATACAAAAACTACATAAATATTAATTCGCGCATTCAGGGAAACACCGAATGGTGATGATTCGATGCAGTCGCCGCCGCCGCTGATTAAAAGATACGCAGGAGTGCGAAAAAAAGCTGAAAATATAGTGCCTTAACCATTTTTGCATATTTTTCCGCTGTCTACCTTTTGTGCTGCGTATTCTCTGTGTGCTGTGCTGTGTATACACATAACAAAACAGATAAGATAACATTATACGTGTGCACGTAATAGAGCGGGCTGAACAAAAAAAAAAAAAAAAAATGGAGGGAAAATTTGCCCACATGTCTCCCCAAAGCACTCGCACACACACACGCACACAACGCCCCAATTTTGTGTGTTGTTGGAGCCTCTCTCACAAACACACTCGACTGTTTGGTATGCACTGGCAACGTTGATGATGGCGGATCCAAAAAATACAATAACAAGAATGGTAGTTGAGAGAGCGGGCAGCATAAGCATACCAACAACTCCTTTAACCTTTTTTTTTTTTACCATAAGGACTATATTGGTGGTGGAAGAGATAGAGAGGAAGGAGCCGCGAGAGAGCGAAGCTTCGTATTAGAGCTTTTGTGCGGCTGTACTGTTGTGTGGTCCAATATTTGTTTACAAATGCTTAAGGGGGGCAGCTGGGTCGAGTTGGTAGGTCTCCTCAGGTTGGAGAAGCATGGATCCTCGAGGCGGTTTCCATTCAACTTGTATTTACATACACTCTCCTGGCCTGCGCACTCTTTTTTGCGCTCTCTCCAGAGTTCTCCCTCTCTCTGGCGCTCTCTCGAATGCCCGCCAAATACGAGTTTACACGAATGTGTGTGTCGGGTTGTTGCTGGCCCCAAACGGGTGAAATACCTTAAAAAAATATCAGCCATATCAACTGCGCCTCAACAACAAATGCGGCGCTCTCTCTCGAGCTCTCCCCTGCTCTCTCTCTCTCTTTGGCTGCACCACCACCACCACCACAGCAGCAGCAGCACCACCACCTTTGCATTGTTGCGTTTGGTGCTGCTGCTGCTGCTGCGGCTGCGGCTGCCTCTTCTTCTTGTTGTAAGTTGTAGATACAGAATACCAGCTATACTCCCCCCGCTCCACCCCCTTGGCGGTATCGGTGTACATATATAAATATGTTGGTTGTATTTGTATGTGTATTGTGAATTCTATGCAAGCCGATGTCGTGCATGGGGCATTTGGCACCTTCTTCCACATCCACATCCACATCTCGCATACACACGCACCGCAGCAATCCCCATTTGAAGGTGTATACCGAAAGCTCGCTTAGGAAGTATTTACTGTACCGCTGAAAGGCAATAACAAAAGCGCGCGCCCAATTCCGGTTGCACGTACACACGAAATTCTCCTTAACTTGCACTCTCCTTCTTGAACTTCCTCTCTCCACCACCACCACCGAGCGACTCTCTAACTTCCACTCCACTCCGATCTCCTTCTCCTTCCACTGTGCCGTGTTGTTATTGCTCCACCATTCCATTCCTATTCTTCACCTTTCTCTCCACCGCGCTTCCAATACAAAGACATCCCATTTCCACTCGATAGTTTTTTTTTTTTCTTTTTTTGTGATACGGCAGAAGAATTCCATTGGGGCTGTGTTTGCTTTACCTTTCCGTTGGAATGTGTGCAATCGTTTTATTTTAGATACCTATAACTAGATATAGAGACGGAATTGATCAATCAGCTGTGCGCTGGGGTTTTTCAGTTTTTGGGGACCATTCCTGCTTTCAAAATGTGTCTTTTAGTTTAGTTTTAGATGCTTTTCCTTAAATTGTTACCAACTCACGTTTCTTATACCAATTTCCCCTCTTTATTTGCAGTGAAAAAAAGGAAAATCCAGAGACAAAGAGCTACACGTGGCAGCAGCAGCAGAAGATAGTCGGGACGGAGTAAATCCATCCCATCTCTCTACACATTCGGAAATAAAGCGCATTTGCCGCTGGCGGGGCGACCAAATGCATAGACAACATATGTCGCACCCACGAGCAGTCCAAGACCAAGAGTTGCGACCCCGACCGTTCGTTGCATACTACATACGCTCATAGAGCACCCCAGCATCCTTGCCACCACCCACACAGAGGCGGGTTCAGAGCCAGGTTCAGGCAGGAGCAGGAGCAGGAGCAGCATTATAAGCTCCGATCCGAGCACTAAGCAAAAACGAAAAGATGATGAAACGCACCCGTGTCGACGAGGTGCAGTTCGGCACACGACCCGGTCCACCGGTTCCAGGAGGAGTTGGAGTCGGTGTTGGTGTTGGTGTCGGTGTGGGAGTCGTTGGCGTCACCGGAGGAGGGCCAACGGCCGGCAGCGGCGGCAACACAGCCAACGTCGGAGTTAATACAGCGGGCGTGACCATAGGAACGGTGTTGCCCGGCGCCCATAGCGCCACAATCAGTGGCATTGGCTCCATTCACCATCGCATCCTCACGCCGCAGCATGGAGGAGCCCAGACCATTGCCTATTTGCCGTCCACCACACCGACGGCCACCAACCTAAAGACCACAAGTTCGATTGTGGACAGCAGCAGCAGCGGCGGCGGCACTGGAGCAGGAGGAGGCGGCGTCGGCCCAGTGGTAGCGGGTGCCCAGGTGACAGTGGGTGGACCTGGAGGGGCCGGAGGCGTTGTCGTCTCCACGGGCAGCACGGGCACCCAAACATTGCAGTATACCACCTGTGAGTATTGTGTGGCTTTCATCCTCTGATGAAATACTTACTCATATCTGTTGTCTTTTATCGTTTCTCCCAATAGCTTACAGCGTGGCCTCCATTCAGGCGGGTGGAACTCTCAAGGCCAGCACAGGGGATGGCGCCAACACAGTACAGATTCATGTAACTGGAGCAGGGGCAGGAGCGACGAATCCTGCCAACGCACAGACCGTCTCCAGCAGCTCACAAACGGGCCCAATACGTCAGCGCACAATCAGCGGCACCCAGACGGTGGCCACAGCCGTTGGCAACCTGGCCACGATGGCCCAACAGCAGCAGCAGCAGCAGACCGTTCAGCAGCAGGCGCCGCTGGTCACCGCACCAACGCCACCGTCGTCCGTGTCCGCTAACAGCGTGGCCGGTGGCGGGAGCACGCCACCACAGGGACAATCGGGCAGCGCCACTCCGCGCTTGAAGGTGGAGGATGCCCTCAGTTATCTGGACCAGGTGAAGTACCAGTATGCGGACCAGCCGCAGATCTACAACAACTTCCTCGACATCATGAAGGAGTTCAAGTCACACTGCATCGACACGCCCGGCGTTATCGAGCGCGTCTCTACGCTCTTCAAGGGGCATACGGAGCTGATCTACGGCTTCAACATGTTCCTACCGCCCGGCTACAAAATCGAGATCCATTCGGACGCCCTTGGCTGCTCGGTGCCGGTGGTGTCGATGCCCTCGCCACCGGGCGCACCCTCGAGCACAGGGACGGTGCACATGCTCACCGGAACCAGTCCGATGGCAGCTGCCGCCGGCGGGCATGTTGCCATTAAGACGACGACCAATGCAGCAACGCTGACTCCGGCCACGGGAGGAGCTGGCGCTGTGGCCTCGGCAGCAGCAGCCGCAGCAGTGGCGCAGATTCAGTCTGGAGCTGTGAATCTGATGACCCACGGCGGTGCATCGCTCACCCAGACCACGATCCATGCCCTGCAGCAGCATGCAACGCCACCGCAGTCGCAGTCCCCCAGTGCCGGCGGTGGTCATGTGCACGTGAGTGTGACCAACTCACCGGCTCCGGCTGCTGTAGTGCCTCCCATCTCCGTATCGGCGCACAATGTGCCGCAAAACTACTCGCGGGATCGGGAAAGGGCCACCATCACGCCCACGGGTCAGGTGGCGGTTGCAGCAGCAGCGGCGGCGGCGGCGGCCAGCGCGAATGCAGCAGCCGCTGCCGCTGCAAGTATTGTGGTGGGCGGACCGCCGACGCCGAATTCCCTGAGTGAGCTGAGCCCCCACGGAGGCGGCGGAGCCCAGCACAATCTGCATCAGATCCAGCAGGCGCACGAATCGATTCTCATGGGCGGAACGGGCCAGCAGAATCAGCCGGTGGAGTTCAATCACGCCATAACCTATGTAAATAAGATCAAGGTGAGGTTTAGTTAATAATTTATGTAGATACTTGTAAACTAATTGGTTATCTTCCCGCCCTCGCAGAACCGTTTCCAGAACCAACCGGCCAAGTACAAGAAATTCCTGGAGATCCTGCATGCCTACCAAAAGGAGCAGAAGGTCATGAAGGAGGGGAGTCTGAACCAGGGCAAGATGCTTACCGAACAGGAGGTGTACACGCAGGTGGCCAAGCTCTTTGGCCAGGACGAGGACCTGCTGCGGGAATTTGGCCAGTTCCTGCCAGACGCCACCAATCATCAGTCCGGACAGTACAACATGGCCAAGTCGGCGGCAGCAGCGGCGGCGGGAGTGCACAACGATCATGGCAAGCAGCGGCCGACGGCCACATTAAGTGGCGGAGCGCATATTACCATGTCATCCGCATCGCCAGCGCCCAGTGGTTCCCCTCTCCATCTAAGCGGCGGCGGCCCTAGCAGCCTGCCGCAGATCGACAACAGTGCCCATGCGGCGGCCATTGGCAACCTGTCGGCGGTGAACACCAGCGTCAGCATCAAGACGTACAACAACAATCAGCAGCAGCAGCAGCAGAATCATGTCATTGGCTCCGGCCTGAACGCGGCGAGCAGGAACGATATACTCTACGAGAAGGACTATCACCATGCGGGTCTGCAGCAGCAGCAGCAGCAGGCGCACCAACGAGGCGCGGGCGTCGGAGGCCACCATCATCATCTGGTCGGCGGAACTCCGGTGGGCACGAACCTCGGACGACCCGGAGGAGCGGGGGCCAATGTCATGGTGGCCTACGAAAAGGATCACCATCGGAACAACCACCATGTCCAGAAGTATGTGGGCCATGCGCCCAATCAGCAACTCTCGCATGGCGGCCACAATGCCAAGAAGTCGCCCAGCTATGGCATCACCTCGGTCATTGGCTCCATGGCGCCGCACATGTCGGACAATTCCCTGGATCGCAGTTCGCCGGGCATTAGCTACGCCACGCCGCCACTCCCGGTTGGCCACCAGCAGCAGCAGCAGCAGCATAATTCCGCCTCCGCGACGAGAAGGCAGGGCGACGACGGCGGCCTGCCCGGTCACTATGCCAGCGGAGCTCCGCCTGCCAAGCGACCAAAGCCTTATTGCCGCGATGTCAGCTTCTCGGAGGCATCCAGCAAGTGCACCATCTCCGATGCCGCCTTCTTTGACAAGGTGCGGAAGGCCCTGCGGAGTCCCGAGGTCTACGACAACTTCTTGCGATGCCTGACCCTGTTCAATCAAGAGATTGTATCCAAAACGGAACTGCTGGGGCTCGTCTCACCGTTCCTGATGAAGTTTCCCGACCTCCTGCGATGGTTCACCGACTTTCTGGGCCCGCCCGTTGGTGGTCAGTCGTCTGGCAGCGGCGGCTTAATCGACGGCATGCCCCTGGCGGCCACTCAAAGGGCGCAGGGCGGCGGTGGCGGCGGCAGCAGCAATAGCAGCTCGCATGATCGGGGCCACCAGAGTGCCGCCGAGTACGTTCAGGATGTGGATCTGTCGTCGTGCAAGCGACTGGGAGCCTCCTATTGCGCCCTGCCGCAGTCCACGGTGCCAAAGAAGTGCAGCGGACGGACGGCGCTCTGTCGGGAGGTGCTCAACGACAAGTGGGTCTCCTTTCCGACGTGGGCCAGCGAGGACTCCACCTTTGTTACCTCGCGGAAGACGCAGTTCGAGGAGACGATCTACAGGTGAGAG
>VNJO01004185.1:0-31510 GCA_008042535.1 Drosophila tani | reverse complement strand
CAGGGAATCAAACCGTAACCAGTACCGGAACCGGAACCGAAACAGAACCGATTGAAATTCAGAACCAGAACCGGAACCGGAACCGAAATGAAGAATTTTTTTGAGAACCGGTACCGGGAACCGATATTATTAGAACCTGTTTAAAATGTATAATTTTTGATAATTTCAGACACCGCCAAGTACGAAGAGTTCAAGAAGCAGGAGAATGAGCATGGCCAGATCATATTAAAGCCAGAGAAGTCAACGGAGAGAAGGGACAGAGATCGAAGGGAGGATCGAGATGAGCGTAAGGAACAGAGATCGTACAAGGACGAGGAGCGTAGGAGATACAAGGAGGAGGATCGGAAGTTCTACAAGGAAGATGACCGAAAAAGCTACAAGGAAGAGGATAGGAAATTGTACAGGGATGAGGTTAGGAAACCCTACAAGGATGAGGATAGGAAATCGTACAAGGATAAGGATAGGAAACCCTACAAGGACGAGGACAGGAAACCCTGCAAGGATGAGGACAGGAAATCACACAGAGAAGCCGATAGGAGGGCAAACAAAGAGGAGGATCGAAGAGAATACAAAACCGAACGAACTTACAAAGAGGAAAGCAAATCCCACAAAACCGAGGACCGAGAAAGGAAGAACTACGTGCACGACTCTCGCAGCAACAGCTCCTCAACCTCCAAGCGCGATGATCGGGATCCCAGAAGCAGCAGGCGGCCCAAAAGCAGCTCGGACGAGGCAGACGACACTGGAGAGTCAACGGAGAGCGATTCCGACTCTGCCTACGAGCGCAGAAAGCACAAAAAGTCATCGTCTAGCCGCAAGTCCAGAAAGCACTCCAAGAAGTCCAAGGGCAAGTCGCGGAGGGCGGACAACGACTCGAGTGCGGAGAGTGATGGCAGTCCCGACGAGGAGGACCACCGCCGACATCCCAGCAAGCACAAAAAGAAGACCAAGAAGAGCAAGCACGCCAGGTCACGCACTCGCTCCAGATCACGGGGCAGGGGCAGATAGGGAGTTGAAATCTTTATTTAAACATAGTTTCTTTCTAGACGCTCAAGTTCTTCTGTATCTTAAGGGATTATCATATATATTTTAATTAACTCACAAAATAATCACAAAAATGTCTTCTTTGCGCTTTCTTCTTCTTCGCTTATCTCTCTCTCTCTGAGATTCCTTTGCCTTTGCTTTACATATTACAAACTTATAGTAGGAGATGGGATTGATGTTGCGCGGTCGGTCGCTAGCCAATGGGAATACTGTCAATATTAGAGGTGGAGAAACATCGATGCATCGATTTTTTTGAAATGTTTAGGAATATCGATGTTTTGTGGGGAAACATCGATGTTTTTGTCACATCACTAAAGTAAAGGAATTTTTTTTTCTGTTTTCTTGAAAACATCGATGTTTTTATGAAAACATCGAAAAACTTCGATGTTTTTTTCCATCGATGTTTTTTATTTAAACATCGATGTCTGCAAACATCGATGTTTCTCCACCTCTAGTCAATATGCGCTGCTGCACTTATTCTTTATCTTTACGATATACGTGTAGTGGAAATGCAATGCTCGAGAGTTTATTTAGTGATGTGTATGGATCATGGCAAGTATGTGACTTAGGCTGTTTAATTTTTGGTCAAATGTGGTGAGTGTGAGTGCTTCTTTGCTTTTACTCTCTACTGCAACTTCCGCTTGCCGCACTGTATCTTCTCGTTGATGATCTTCGATACCTTCTGAGTGATGGCCTTGAACACGTCCTTGTCCTGCAGCCCCGGCCACATGGCAATGAGCAGCGTGGCCAAGTACATCAGCAGTAGGTTATTGATGATGGCCCCAATCCAGGCGAGAGCCAAAAGTCCGAGGCTGATGATGATCACGAACTGTAATGCGATCACGCACGTAAAAATAATAAATAAAGCGATTCCGATACGGTAACAAGAGCATGTGTTTATGTTTACGAAGCTCTGGGAATCACTCACCACGGTGGACTTGCGCTCCTTGAACAGGTACTCGTACCAGAGCGCCAGATTCGCCTTGACCGTGCACACCTGACCGCAAACGTCCTCGAACTTGGCCTCCTGGTCACCGTCCCAATTGACGCTGCCGAAGATGAGGCGCGAGACAGTGGGAAACACGTAGTCCATGAGGATGCTCATTAGGCCCAGCAGCGAGACCAGGGTGATTAGCGACAGATCCAAGTACCACAGAGTTAAGTAAAGGACACTGATGCTGCCAAAGACCACCCCGGCGTAGTATTGCTTCTCCCAGGTGAGCACGCCATAGGCTCCGACAATTGCCGTTCGGAAGGGCTCTAGGTCGTGCTTCAACTTGTTGAGAGCGCGTTTCTGCAGAGTAAATTGGCAAACTTACACTGATATCCTTATTTTGCAATGGCGACGCCGCTATTCCGGCCTGCAGTCCAAGGAAGTTTTTGCAAATTCCCACTCCTTGCTTACCTGGTCGACCTGCGAAGCTGTCATCGTCGCTTTTTTTTGTTTCAATTAACCGTCGACTCGAGTTGTGTTCCGAGGAATTTTAATTGTAAACTTGCTTTGAGCGAAAAATCAATTTTCCGGGGCAGTGTTGCCAGATGAAAATGTTGCTTTCCCCCTAAAAAATCTCAAATAGTCGATATTTCACCCTAAAAAATCCTGTCTTTCCCCTAAATTTAAAAAATCTGTTATTTTCAAATAATTAAAAGAAGAAATATCTAATTATGACGTGGAACTTTGCAAAGCGGAAAAATGTCGGTGGAATACCAGTTCTTAGTATCTTAAAGGCGGGGTATCTAGAAGGAAAACCCCTGATCTGGGAACACTGTTCCGGGGTGTTTGTTGCCGCCTAGAGATGGAAAAGCATCAAGAGAACCAGAACCATCGATACTATCAAAAAACACCTCCAGTTCTTTTGACACTATCGATAAAGCTGCGCCAGCCAATCTTAACACCAACGAAATTATTTTGTAAGCGGAAACTGGTATGAAAAAAAAACAGCTGTGATTTCGTAAGCAAAATAAATCAATTGTATTGAGGAAAGATTAAAGAAATAATATGTATACTCCTGGGTTGAGGATGAAGATAAAGTGGAATTTATTAACGATGAAACTTACTAAATTCCACTTAACTTTTTTGATATATTTTTTGGCTAGTTTATTGTAAATCTGTTACTGGACGTCGATGATGCCTCCTTCACCCTTTTTGCGGCGTCATACATTAATAATAATAATACGACCAACTCAAATGCATTTGAATTTATACCTCCATCTTGCGTGCGAAATATAAGTATATACAATTAATTTATTTCGCTTACGAAATCACAGCTGTATATTTTTTTAACTGGGTGCCAGTTTAATTTTTGCTCAAGAAATTTGGTTTATCTGTTTATCCCGACCGAACAAAAATTCAGAAAATTCCTCTCTTTGCTATTTTTATTCGTTTTTTTATGAATTTTACGCTCACGGAATTTTACGTCGATGTTAGTACTAGGCTTTATACAAAAAAGTTCATTAATATAATATACACAATATATTTTTTAAGAATAATACTGCTTTTAAAACTGATCTGAATTGGAAGAATTACGTTTATTTGATTAACATTAAACTTTAATTTAATTATTAAAGCTTCGGAAACTTCGATAGTATCGAGGTTAGATTAGTAAATACATCGAAACATCGATGATTCAATGCATCGATGTTTTGCCAGCTCTATTCGTGGCGCCAAGTGACTTGAGAAACTAAAAAGTGTGCAAGCTTAGTACAAAAAAAAAAAAGTTGCAAAATGGAACGGAACGGGGGAAAAAGGTGCACTAAATGTTTCCTTGTGTGCCGCACTATAACTAAATTGAACAACCACCAATGTGTTGGTTCACAATCTGTTAAGTGCAAAAAGTGCCCCTTTAAAGGCAAAAGTCGTGCATCAGTTGCTGTTCATCATCAGCGATGCCATCAAAACCGTGGTAAGTATTGTTGAGAGCAGAGCAGACCTTACTTGACAGCAGTTTGTAACTTGTAAAGTGTATAATGCTTCCAATAATAAAACTTTGGCGTGTTTCCTAAACGGCTAAATGTCGTTGGGGAACGACCTAAAAGAGTCGGCTGTTAAAACTTTTAAACAAAAACCCTTTCTTACTATGCAAGAGCAAGAGCAAGCATGCAAGAATGCTTCTTCTTACTTTTGTTTAATTACTTTAAACTGTAAAACATACGAATTTTGTAGCCACACTAACTTTTCAGTCATTTAGCCGATATTTTCAGCGTCCTCCGGGTTGCTAAATGACTGAAAATATCGAAAAGTTCTCTCTATAGCCGCATAGGCAACATACCAATTGATTGTTTTAATTATTTATTTATTTTTCATACGAAACAGAGGCATTCAAGTGTGATCGATGCGGCTACACGTGCTATAATACTAGATCCTTAATTAATCATCAAAGCTCACATAAGAGAAACGGCAAGTACATACATTTATAGAAAAAAAACATGCATATTTATAATTATTAATATTTATTTTTGCTTGTTACAGAACCGTCCACTTCCGCCATGGCACAGGACTTAAGCATGCGGGAGAACGAACCACCTCAAGGAAGTCCTGCTGCGGCCAAGTCACAAGACGATGTGGTGCAGGAGAACGTGCCACCGGGCGAAACTCCTGCTAGCGCCCAAAACAAGAAATTGACTATTAAAAAATGCTTGAAGTGCGGCGTAATGCAATATTGGATGAAAAATCACATTTGCGGAAAGGAAGAATTCAAATGCGATTTATACCAGTGTGTATTCATGGGCGCAAGCAAGAAAGGACTGGTTAAACACCGTAGGAGCCATATGGAATATAGTAAATAATTCTATTTAAGGGTCTTCATATAATATTATAATATTATTAATATTTCAGCCTTTCCTTCAACTGAAAAAGTATTAGTTCCATTTATGGTCGGTCCGCCATTAACAAAAGAAGGTAACAATTGCTTTAATTTTTTATTCTTTTTCTATTTAACTATAATGTATTGATTTTCTTCTATTTTTTCAGGTTTGATCGATCTATGGACCAGCAGCAGTGATAGTGACAGCTCATAAGAGGAGAGGCAGAGTCTCATCTTCCTGCAGGATTTTTTCAACGTTACCTTCTTCGTAAAAATAGAAACAGATCTCTTGAATTTATTTGTTTAAGTTTAATTAATTAATGGTAAATGCAGTGGAGATAAAAAGTCTGGGTAAGCCAAGTGTAGGGAAATATAAAGTTTGGCTAAAAACGGGGCAAAATATAATAACTAACCCCTTATTATTAATCTCGATAATCAAGGAAGTTTAGAAAAAAGTTTGGCTAAAACGAGGCAAAATATAATAACTAACCCCTTATTATTGATCTCGATAATCAAGGAAGCTTAGAAAATATATTTTCCACAAATTTCACAATTGTATTTCCCTATTCATTCCATATTTCCCGAAATAAAACAACTCTTGAATTCATTTATTGTTATTTTTGAAGTTTTATTATTCGCTCAAGCATGCTGAAGATTCTCGGTTGACATTCGGTTTTCTAGTACATGTATTAATTAGTTTAACTAATGCTAAATATAATCTTGCTGTTCATTTACGAGTAATTGAATTGGGTTTCGGTTTTCTGTTTCGGTTTAGTTGTAAAAAGCGCTTGTCGTAAAATAAAATGGAATAATATTCTTTTGCACTGCAGTTTCCCATAGTTTTTGCTTCGTGGCTTCTTCGTATATTGTATATAGAGTTATTCATATATGTATTTTCCTCGAAACTCAATTGCTAAATATACATCGATATAAGTGATTTAATTTCCATTTTGTTCGACTCTCGAGTTGTACAGTAAATAAGCTACATATACGTTATATATTATTCTGATTCTGACAATTAAATATATGAAAAATATGCAATTTTCGATTTGTTTTGGTGTATTTTGGTGTAAATAGCGTGTGGCGCAATATTATTATTATAATTATTATTATACTTGTATTGTTGGGTGTCCATCCATATATAGGTAGGTGTATCTGGATGACTCTTGAAGCGGAACGTATGTACTTTATTGGGGGGCACAAGTATGGTTCGAGTTCGAGTAAATTTGTATAAAGGTTAAGGTAATGCGTTTATCTTTAGTAAGGCACTAGTTACACGTTAAGACGCCGCTTAACGTGTAACTACTGACTACGACACAAATTGCGATTGCAATGCGGTTCTTCCACTCCATCCTTCCAGCGACTCCTTCTTAAAGCTTTCGTGTCATTATATTTCATTAGCGTATAATCTCATCTATATTCATATATTCATCTCAATCTCAATCTCCGAACGAAACTAAACTAAACCACCTACTAAAGATAAAGACTGCCGGAATGTTTCGATCGGATGGGAGCGGGAATTAGCAACTACTTGCGACTGAGTTTCCTAAGTGGTTCGTTTTGGAACTGGTGAGGGGATAGTACATTTCTGTGTTCAGTGTTCAGTGTTCGCTTTTGCCCGGTTTTACACTAGTTACAATGTCTAACCTATAAGTACATATATAGCATTATGGGGAGAGACAGAGAGAAATAGAAAGAGAGTTGGTATAAATAGTTAGCGATTGGGTCGGACTATGGACTATAAACTAGGTTCTGCCACTACATACAAAGTTTAAAATGCAACAGGGGGGAGCTTCGTTCCTTGCAAGTTAAAATTGGTATCAAAATCCATTCGGTGATGACATGTGTGGAGATGGGGATTTCAGGATTACACGATATATTGGATGTGTATGCTTGTTGTTTGTAGTTTGTAGTTGGCGGCAGGGCAGCTTCCAACTAACCTAGTTGCCACTCTCGCTCCATGTCTGCCGTGTAGTGTAAATGGGGGGGGATTCACATGCATAGCGGCGGGTCTAACAACTATGTGCAGGGTAGAGCTGTAAAACTATCGACGATACTATCGATATTATCGATGGTGTTGTGCTCCGCGTCACTATCGATTGTTCTTTTTCACCATCGATACATCGCGTTAGCAGTTAATCAGTGAATTCGTATAAAATGTACAAGTTTTTGCCAATAAATATAATCTTAAATTTGTATATTCTTAAGAACGGACCAAAACATTTTTCTTTAATTTCCAATCATTAATATCAAAAACTATCTTTATATAAAATCTATATAGATATATATATTATATATATAAATTATGCCATTTAATTTGGTTTGTTTAAGCAAAGTAAATTTTTTTAACCCATTTTATTTTGTCGATAGTATCGATATTATCGATGGTTTGGACTATCACTATCGAAAGTATCGAGTAAGGGCACTATCGATGGTTTTACAGCTCTAGTGCAGGGATGGCGGTTCATATATTTAGCTCAGTTGCATTGCCTTCTATTCTTCTTGTCCGACTTTGATATAGTTCTGGGCTTAGGGCTTAGGGCTTAGGATTTAGGTTCAAATGAAAAACTTTCAGTTTATTTATAAAATTTTCACACTTTCGAATCTTACAATGACTTTCGTTTCGTTACATGTTCATGTAGGTATGCATATGCATAGGCTTATGTGCAGGGTTTAAATGTAATGGGAGTATGTATGCTTCCAGTGAGATTCGCATTCTACTTAATATAACTCATTTCGTAAATCATAAATTAGACCATTAACTAAAACAAGCAGTTCACATAAAGACAAAAAAATGTACACTTAAAATCATAAAACACATCCGGGGGAGATATTCCATATAATACGATATCGACGTGGGTCCAAACTTAAAACCTAGCGAGCTGATGAACGTAAGCTACCAGTATATAATGGATATAGGTATAGGTATAGGTCGATTGAACATAAAATTAAAATGTTTTACAGAGAGTTGTATATTTCATATAATACATAAGGCCTTAGAATGGGGGGTTTCTCGCTTAATACTTAAAAGTAAGGGGGGCTTCATCGTCATCCTAGCCATCCTAGCTATTCATTCCNGAATGGGGGGTTTCTCGCTTAATACTTAAAAGTAAGGGGGGCTTCATCGTCATCCTATTCATTCCTCTCAGCTGAAGCAAGTTTTCTGCATGCGTGTGGTGTGTGTGTGATGGGTGGAGTGTGTGTGGGGTGTGTGTTTGGAATGATGATCGTTCCTTGTGACGCATATATATATTACAGATACAGTTTCGGTTGCTTGTGGTTCTCTCTCTTGATTAATATCAACAAACTAGTGCTGATTATCCTGATTCTGATTCTGATTCTAAAAGTGAGTGTTTTCTGGGTTTCTTGTTCTTGTTCGACTGTTGTGGTTGTGGCTGTTGTTTTTGATTTGCATTTGCTTTGGATTTTTGATTTTTACATATCGGATGCGATGCGTTTTAGTTCAAGAACTTGGCTACTGTTATCATTATGAGGTTGCCCAGGATGATGCAAATGCTTGATTCTGGCAAATAGCTACCTCCGGCCACGACCACATCCCGCTCCTCGAGCAGCGGATAGTCGATGACATGGATAATCCCATTGGTGCACTCCACATCCGGCCGATACACATTGATCTTCTTGTAGTTCCAGATGATCACGTAGCCTGCAAGGGGAAGGGGTTACATTTTGTTAGAAATATTAAGAGGAACGAGAGCAGATGCTAGTGGTTATGGCCAGGTCGGGGTTTCTTTTGGTGGGCAGAGTGCGATGTGGGGTTTGACAAACGACAGAACTCACCAGTCCATTCGTGACTAGCATACTCATCATGTAGATCTTTCGATTGGACAACGGTTAGATTTAGTTTAGTTGGGCGCAAAGCGAGAAATTTAGTTTGAGAGTTGTAGAAAAAACGGGTTCGGTTAGTAATACAGCACGTGGTGGGTTAAGGGGGAGAGTAGTACCAATAGAATCAAATATTAAATTTCAATGAATCGCATCGACTTGAATTGAATTGAGCTGAACGAAAAAGCAGCTGAGCCCTTGGCTCTAGGGCTGCAAAACTATCGATGTTACTATCGATAGTATCGAGGTTTTCAAAATGTTCCGATGTATCGATGTTAAAAATTGAACATCGATATATCGGATGCTTCACTGCATTTTATAAATTCATTTTTTTGGTAATATGAATAACGAAGCTTTAACTTGTGAAGACATTATATTTGATATTTTATTTTATGAAATGAGCATTTAATATTTGTTTTTTTAATTTTAAGAAAAAAAATTTGAATTAAAAAGCTTTAAAGTGTAAAGACCTAATTTTTGTTATTTTGAATAAAAAAAATTAATATATAAATTTTGTTCGTTTATTATTAAGAAATTAATAACATTATTTTACACAAACAAAATTAATGTTTGCCTTTTCTATATTTTTCTTAATATAGCATAAGATATATGGTATTTACCGCAATCTAAAATATTTGAAAAATGTTCCATGTTTTAACGATATATCGATGTTTTTTTGGAAAACATCGAGGTTTTGAAACATCGAAGTTAAAAACTATCGATGTACCCACTATCGATAGTTTTGCAGCCCTACTTGGCTCCCTAGAGTTAATACTTACGTCCAGCCTCCTCCTCCACGCGAATGTTGAGGGAGTCGCGGAATGTGGGTAGGATGACGCTTCCAGACTCCTGCGAGAACTTGACCAGATCCTTCATGGTGTACGGAAAGTCCGAAATGGCCAGGTGCCGCTCCAGAATGGACTTGGACTGGAAAGAAAACACTCCGTTTTTGGCCAAAGAAAAGGAGGAGCAGCAGTGACTCAAACTCACATGATAGGCAAAGTCGGCCATGAATAGCTTCTTGTGGGCCGAGGGATAGTCCAGCTCGGTCTTCTGCCAGCCCTTGTCCCGGGGCACAAAGTAGGTGAAGCGGCGCTGGGTGTTGTTCAGCTGGTCGTTGAAGTGCGAGAACTGGCCCATCTTGTAGGTGTCACTAGGGAGATCATTTTATTATTAAAAAGATGCCTTTTAAGCACCAACTGAGAGCTCACCTCATCATGGGATCGGACTCCAGCTTGCCCAGCAGCGTGGTGTAGGGCACGCCCAGGACATGATCGATGATGTGGACAAAGCCATTGGTCTGGGCCACGTCGGCCTGGATAACGGTGGCATTGACGCCGCCACCCTCGACGGTGATCACCGCATCCGATCCCTCGCCGCGGACATTGAAGTAGAGGAAGGTGTTGTTGTTCACCGTGGGAACCTGAGCAATCTGCAGGACAAAAGGGAGGTTCAGTTATTAAGCCCTATTGAATGCAGCCCTAGATACCCACCAAATTAGCATTCTTCTGTCGAATCTTCTCCACATTCAGGCGGTCCTTGATGATGTGCATGTTCAGGATCTGCCTCATCTTGTTGCGGTCTCTGCGAAAGTCATTAAATTAATCAAATAAACTCGAGCTGTAAAACCATCGATAGTGCCCTTACTCGATATTTTCGATAGTGATAGTCAAAACCATCGATAATATCGATACTATCGACAAAATAAAATGGGTTTAAAAGATTTACTTTGCTTAAAAAAACCAAATTAAATGGCATAATTTATATAAGATTTTATGTAATAAAAAAATGAACGAAATGTTATAATAATTACTGTCTATATAGATTTTATATAAAGATAGTTTTTGATATTAATGATTGGAAATTAAAAAAAAATGTTTTGGTCTGTTCTTAAGAATACACAAATTTAAGATTATATTTATTGGCAAAAACTTGTAAATTATATACGATCGCTAACGCGATGTATCGATGGTGAAAAAGAACAATCGATAGTGACGCAGAGCACAACACCATCGATAATATCGAAACTATCGTCGATAGTTTTACAGCTCTAAAATAAACAATGATTTTCCAACTAACTGATCTTACCGCAGAATATTGTTGATATTCGAGGAGTTCCAAGCCTCATTGCTGGGCGCCAAAATGGTCACCTCTGACAAATTGTTAATGTCGTCCAGGACGGCTCCTCCGTTATCCATGATAACTTCGTAGAACTTGCGCAGAGCTCCGTTCTCGGCATTCTCCTTCGAAAGAGAAGACATGATTATTAAGTCTGTGGAATCACTTGCCAAAACTTGAAATAATAATCAAAGAAAACATAATGTTGCATGAAAAAGGGGGACGTACACGCATAAGCTTTCAGGTTTCAAGGGTACAAACAATTACGAAAACATATAGAGCGAGGTAAAGGCCAATTAGAGCTGGGGTTTGGCCAATTTGAGTTGTGAATCAATGGAAATAATGATCTATAATGACTACTACTATCTGAGAGAATTTATGTGACTTTTTATGGCATCAAATCTAACGAATTATTCGAATAATATTCGAGTGGTGATTCGATTGTGCGGTGGTTGGGTTGGATGGCAATTTGATAGCGAAGCGTTGCACTGACATGACTGTTGTTGTGTGGTTCTAGTACTGGTTCTGCTTGTTGTGTGAATATTACTTACGTTCATGAACTAAATCGGTTTACAAAAACGGAAGAAGTAAGGGAGTTGTTCGAGTTTTATTTCGAATAAGATTGGATATTTATTTGTTTGATTTTTTTTGGTATCCACGCAGAGTGCCACATAGAGTTGTTCCGCCACAGAAGAACACGTTTGGAAGAAGCACAATGGAAACATATTTTATTTTCGCTGTTCTTGGGCATTTTGCAAATAGCAGGCAAGCGCTTTTGTCTATTTATTTACATAATTATTGATCGCTATTGAACTGGCGTGCACTTTTCAACAACATCATTTACATTTACCAACTAAACTAACTAAAACATTTCTAAGGACACGTAAACATTCCAGCCAGTTGGAGAATGGAATGATAATATAAGGGCAACACAGGACAACATATAATTCAAAGGCACAATCAGGAAAATAATATGTTATGAAAGGAAAAGGCCAGAATGAAAGATTTATAAAATTATTTTCGAAGGTCTAGTAAATTATTCACCTAGTCAATCCTATTTACCTTACTAAATACTTTCCTACAACCAAAAAAAAAAAAAAGGGTAACCTTTCTAAAGACAACGCTAAAGGTAATAAATCGAGTTTAATATAAACTTGATACTTCATAGTATCAAAGTATACTTATAACTAGTTTTTATACTCCCTAGCAGCGTGACCGTTTATGGTATTTTTTACAATGAAAAAAAAAGCTCTCGCTTTCTATAAACGCATTCTTTTGTTAAAAATCTAACTTTATTTAGTTCGGCACCATGCTACTGATAAAATTAAATAATATTCTACAGAAAATAGTTCGTTTATGGACAGCGAAAGCAGGTTTTACATTGTAAAAAATACCATAAACGGTCACCCTGCTCCCTAGGTTCAATTGTGTATTTTCCAGTATTTTTTGGTATACGAACCTACATCTGTTTCTGTTTTCTGCTTGTCGCGTTAGTGAATTTTGACACGTCTTGGTGCAGATTAGTATAGTTTTTATACTTTCATAGTATCAAATTAATAAGCATCTTATTAAAACTTTTTTAATACTAATTTTTAACATTCAAGAATATAGAATTCCAGTAAAAATTGTATAGTTTCTATGACGATTTTTTTTTGGTGTAGCTATACAAATAATAAGTGAGTTTATCTATTCAAGTGCGGATCAAAAAACCCCCTTCAATCCCCTCTCAAAATCCCTTAACCTAAGAAAATCAAAGCCTTATCTGGGGCTAAGGAGAGTCATGCAAAAGTAATATAGCTTTTGGGGGATGCAAATCAAAATGCTAGTCTTAGGCAAATCAGTAAAATAAATATATAAATCGGATCTTGGTTCGGTTTACCTTGAACGACTGAATGCGTCAACGGTTTGGTATTTTGTCAATTGTTTCGGTGCATCGGTTCAATATTAGAGCGATATGTGGTTGGTTGGGTTGTGTTGTGTTTTTTTTGTAGATTTAAATAAGAAACAAAGGATAGAGGAGGTATGGATCAGTAAGTGTAGCCAAAACAGCACGTAGCACGAGTAATTACAACAGAACTAGATTGAAATTTCGAAAATGATAATACGATAAACGATATGACGATTCGATAACTGTCGATTAATCGATACCAATCGATACACAGTTCGTTTCACAACTACCCGGAAACTGCTTACGCAGTCCCATAGTTTCGAAACGCACTGTTTTTTTAATGGGTGGTATGTCCATGAGGGAGAGCCATTCTCTGGGAGTTGCAGATTATGCGCAGAAGAAACATACATGTATATATATAGTACAGGCTACGGTTACGATGGTGATCAAGCATGCCGGCTGATAGCGAGCGAATAGCGAATGATCGGTGACTGATCATAGATTGATTGATGTATGCGGGGAACATCGAGCTTCAGCCAATTAATGAACACCATAATTTCTTTCTTCGCTTAAAATACCAATACATTCAATAGAGAACAATGGGAATACTTTGGTGAATGAAGTTTTTGTCGATTCCAGGTTCAGATCGAGCAAAGCGCTTTGTTTTCACTTTTTTATTGCCAATATTTTCGTGACTAAATCACGTTTCGAATTTCGTTGAGAGGGCCAATTGGGAGCGCCTTGCCCAATACTGAGTCAGTTTGTGGCAGCAACTGCCAGTGAAATGTTATTTTGATAGGGAAATCTGATTCATAGTAAGATTTACATGAAATACATGGCTTTTAGGAATATATAGATTTTTGGTTTTTCTTTTTTTTTTTTGGTTTTTTGGCAATACTTACATTACACCCAAAATTTTTTTAAAATAAAATTTATATTTTAAAAATTATTTTAAAATAAAATTTTGCTTTTGATTTTACATGGAACCGAATCGAGAAGTTTTGGGAACTGGGCAAGATTCTTTCTTATTTGGTTTAAGGAATTTTGCGCCAATTATTCGGCTATAAATTCAGTTCTAGGTAGAATCAGACTTTGGGTTTATTTGTATTAATCAGGGTTAGTTACTTCGCTTGGATCTAGATTCTAGAATATATTGTATGTGTCTAAGTGGTTTGGGGGTGCAAGATCATTTGGTTTGGCTTTGCCCTAAGTTGAGAGCTACGGAAACTGTGGCCCCTTGCCGGGCACTTTTATGGCGTTCAGGAGGCACTCAACGAAAAGCAAAGAAAAGCCGGGTGCCAGATATGTATGTATTTATGTGTGTTTTCATGTGTCTGTAGCATTCGCTGGGGCTGGCAAGCGATTCAATTGGTTTCCTAGTATCTTCTTGGCGCTATCTCTCAGTGCGTGCCGAGCCAATCAAAATGCCAAGCCTTATCACAAGCCGCAGGCGCTATCACTGCTTCTATTTGTGTGTGTGTGTGTGTCTGGTGTACTGTCTGTCTGTGTGTCGGTGTTGTGTCTACAAATATTCCCTCGACACCCCACATACCTGCAGGAATTGGGTGACCGTCGTATCGATGATCATTAGCGGACGGTGGATCAGATGGACGACTCCGTTGCGCACTGGAATATTGGCCTTTACGATCTCGGCCAGAACCACGCCCTCGCGGTGCTTGGCGTCTCCCAAAATAGTGTTGGACTTGACATACACTGCAATTGGTTCAATATATTAGGAATACCTTCCCTGCAAATCCCTCTCTTGGTCTTACTTTTGCCATTCTTCTGTTTGAAGAAGCTGACGGTGACCTTGAGCAGATCCTCAAAGGCGGCGGAAGTCTTGGGATCGTCGTGCTGAGCGGCGGCAGTGAAGATGACAGTGTTGGGTATCACGTGGCCATCAATGACCTTGGCATCCACCAGGCTGCTGCGAGCCGAAAGCTGCTTACCAAGGGGGCTTGGGTTAAGCATCTAGTGAACTATAAAGGTAATTAATAATAAGCCTACCTTGAAGCCTTCGTCAATGGGAACGAGGAAGGTGTGCTGACCGGCCGCCGCAAAGAGGGACTCCTTCTTGCTCAGTGTCACCTGGCTGCGGTAGGTGCGCACACCGATGTTGTCCACGTTGAACTCCTCGGCGCTCTGGAGGAACGTGAAGGCATCCGGATTATTGCTGATATCCGAATGGCCAGGCTTCACGGTGAGCGGGTCCAGCACCTCGTCGATTATGTGCATGATCTGTGGGCAGACAGATTCAATGGGTTGCATTATGGTTAGGGATGGGGATGGGGATGGGGGCCACTGACCTGCCGCTTGCCATTGCTGTTGGTCTCCACACTGAGCGAGGGGATGATCCGGGCATTGTTCACAAAGATGTCACCATTGGAGTTCCTTGTGATGTACAGCGGCGGATTGCCGGCCATGTCCGATGACACGTAACTGCGCAGTTGTTTCTGGGTGAACGCCTCCGTGCCTGGGTGCCAGGGTGAGTGGATATTTTAATTATTTTTAATCAGCCTGATTGAATTCGAAACTCACTAATGTGATAGAGCACATGGGCGGCTTTGCTCTTGTAGCGCTGGAAGGCTTCATTGGTGGGCACAAAGATCGTGCAGCTGCGCAGCGAGAGCGTTGCGTTGGCAATGGGATTGCTCTCCAGCAGGCTGTAGAACTGCAAAGATGGACGGGGTTCGTTACACTCATTCGATGCGCTCTATATTGCGCTCTATATTGCCAATATATCTTATCGAACCGAGTGGGGAGTGCGAGTAGTGGTGGTGGGTGGTGGGTGGTTCTGGTGGGGTAATGGGTAATGGGATGGATGGGTTGGGTGCCTGTCGGGGGTGGTTCGTCGTCGTCGGTTGCTGGGCGGTTTTGGCAAAACGGCAACCGACCCGGCCCGGCCCGGCCCAACTTCCATGGCAACCTCAAACAAACTAATAAAATGAGGAACAACACATTATGCATGTGTCCTGAAAAAAGGTTTATTGAACCAATTACGTAAGTCCCGGGGTGGGTTTATTTAGTGGCGGCTAGTGTGTCATTCTATCGAGGATGTGGGATGTGAAAATGCATTTCCCAGCCACCCCAAAAAAAGACCAGGCACTGACCCTAAACCAGGTCCAAGCGGGAACCGGGTCCGTCCCGGCACCACCTGCCCCTGCCACATGTGGCTATGGCCACATGCAACCGCACACTCTGCGGCCGAGGAGAACCACTGTCCGCCACGCCCCGCTGCACATTCCCAGTCAGCTTTATGAGGTCCTGTCTGGTGGGTCTGGTGTGTGTGTGTGCCTGCAAGCCTGTGTGGGTGCGTGTCCTGTCGAGGACAACACCTTTTTCCGTGCCCTCTTTTAAAACGGTCGTGTGACTCTCTCGTGTTTTTGCTGTTGCCCAGCATGAGTCATGGCAATTTGGCTTCTAAAGTCTGTCCTTTCCCTTTTCCCTTTTCCTTTTTTATTTCCACTTTTTCCACTTCCCCTCCTGACTGCTGCACATACATATCTATGCTCTGGCATCGTCAATACTCACGCATGTACACCGAGAAAAAGAGGTTCATTAGGAAATTATGTCTTTGAGCAATCCTAGATTGCAATGAATCAACAAAACTCACTTTAAACTTAATATTATTGATTTAAAAGTGCATTTTATAGAAAGATAAGTGATATTTATTAAATTATTTAATAATATAGGAAAGTGCAGTTCAACTCTGATACAATTCTTGCAAAAAACGCCTCTAAGGATCTCCGTATTCGGAACCTATCTTAAATAACAGACGTTAATATTCTTGATTTAAAGTCAGTTTTATAAAAAGAAAAGTTATTTTTAGTATAGTATTTATAGTGTTGTAATTATTATTGCAGAAAAGTGAAGTTTAACTCTAATAATAATCTTATAAAAAAGTATCTTATGATCTCTGTGTTCGGAACCTATCTTGAAGCACTCACTTTATTACCAAAATAACCTTCTCCAAGGATAATATTGGTAATTTCCCTGAGTGTGAATACTTTGTGTTCTTGTCCTCCATTCAGGTTGTTTTTTCTTCTTTTTTTTTTCGGTAATTTGAGACCGTCAGTTGTCGTTGTCGTTAACTATATCGGTGTGGTTGCCCTGGTCGTGGACATTCGAGTCGCCGCTGGCTTTGTTCTTATCCCGTCTCCGGTTTTGGCCAGAACTGCTTGGCCGGTTTCTATTTCGCTCTCAAAATGTTTGTCGCTTATCTAAAGGAAAGTGCCCTGCTGGCTAAGTGGGGTATTAGGGATTGGTTGTGGCATATGTCACACAGGTTGATATGGGATACGTTCAGGTACACCACCAGGTTCTAGAGATTCAATGGGAATTGTAACGAATACCGAATAGATACAATTGAATTGTTTACTCGAAAACGGAGCGACACTTTCGCTCGGCGGCCATTTTCCAAGGCCCATCTGTCAGCATCCTTTCTAGTTTCAACCCCCTGGGATGCCTTTGACAATTAGATGCAATTACTTTCATAAATTTTCGTTATCGAATGTTTTGCATTTGATGATGATGAAGGCAAGGGAGTTTCCGGCCCTTTTGACAGATCATCGCGATAAGGACGCAAAAGCCCTTCCCCGGGGAGTCTTTTTCGGAAGCCGTGATGAATTTGTAGCAATTGTTAGAGTATTATCCTGTCATCGATAAAAGAGTTTCCCTTTCTGGATGGGGGTACGGCGTCTCATTTACTATGCAAACATTTCGCGCAGCAGCAGCTCCCAAAAGGGGGAGGGTTTTGGAAAGCGCATTTTGATTTTCCCCCCGGGTGCCAAGTGCCAAGTGGCTGGCCAAGCCAATGACCCCTCGGGTCGCAGACGCACCCCAAAATCAAGGGTACGAGTCAGACGGCGGGGCAAACAATAATTTGGCCAATGGCTCGATGCATATTTGTTAACTAAATTAAGTACAAAACATGTGAGAGTTGTATATGGTGTCTGTTGTTTCGAGTTTCGGGTTTTACATATTGTGTTGTAGCCTAATTGTATGTTCGTGTTGTTTCTGATTGCTTGGTTTTTGGAATTGCAGCTTACCCTAACTGGCATAAGGCGCCTCAAGGAATTGGCAGTGCTCTGAAATAGATAGAGAGAGAAAGAAAGAAAGAGAGAAAGAGAGAACCAACCGCTGGCAGTTCAAACTTGTTGTGCATTTTTCTTTCCAATTGTAGCCAAAAAATGTACTAATTTCCTAGACCAAAAACAACTACAAACACGAGAGCAGGGGCAGGGGATTTTCTGGGGCGTGGCACTTGAGGAGATTCAATTTCCATCATCATCATCATCATCCTCGTCTAATGGAGCCATTAAAACTAATTAGCCAAGAGAGCGAGCCAAGCTTCGTGGTTTGGAATAGGGACAGAAATCGGAGCAGGAGCTGGGGTCTGGGGTCTGTGGTCTGGAGCAATGGTGGTTTCCTTCTGCGCGAGTGCATGTTGTATAAATAAATTTAATTGGTACAAATTATATATGCATATGTCTGTTGTTCAGTATATATCATTGCTGTTGTTCTTTTTTGATAATTGCAGCGGCAGCAGAAACAGAAAACAGAAGCGAAAGCGGTCTCTCAACCCCCGGGACTTGAGACTCAAGCGAGCAGCATTTCTCTTTTAATTGGTACAGTACAGGGAAATTATGGAAAAGGGGGCCGAAAAAGGGGGACTACTACTGGCATCACTCCGAGGCCGTTTCGCGCCCACGCCGCGGATCACATACGTAGCTCCGTCTATGAGCATGTGGACGTGGATCCATTAAGGTCAGTCGTGGCTCATTCATCGCCTCGTCTGAAATGGAGCTCGTCGCATATCAAATAACGCGCCTTGGCATCGCATTGTAATCTTAAATTAAATTTAATTGAATTCGATGATGCTGCGAGCAAGCGCGCAAGTGTTCGTGCCCTCTGCAGTGCACTGTACCAGTGAGCGCGCTCCTAGACGACAGTTGACGACAGTCCGATCCCCCACTCGGCCTCAGTTGCATCAGTCAAAGGTTAAAAATTAAAATTAATAAAACGAAGAAGACGACGTCGGACGCACGACAGGAAGTGGGGGTCAATCGCAGGAGGTCAGCTCATTTCTCGAGCCCGCACATGAACATGCACTTAAATATGTATGTAAATTTCGACTGAAATTTCACTCAAAGTGATTAAAATTCCATGGTTGTGTTTCTCTCAATGAACGCTATATATAGACTGAGTAAATTGCGGGCTGGCCGTGCGAGATTAGCTGGGAATGCGGCATCCGCTCGAAAACTCTCTTCTGATCGCCGGTGATCTGCCAAGCAAAACCACAAGCCGTAAGCCGCATAAACCAAGATAGGAGCTCTAACCTATATTTATCTAACTTATCAGCATGTAATAAGGAATGCAGGCATAATGAGAAAGGAAGACTGACTTAAAGGCAAGAAGATTTATATACCCTTCCAGATACATTTACTAACCAAGATTAAGTTTTTGATTTATTTGTGTGGGCCTAAAAAGCTTTTTTGATAGTGAAAATATATGTAAAAGTTTTAAATTTAATCCTCAATAACGTTTCCAGGACAAAATCGAATGAAAAACTGTCTTCAACGTAACATATTTCACATGAATAATAATATACTCTACTGATTAATCAATTTCTGCATAAATAAGACATTACTAAGAATTTTATATGCTCTGTTTGACTTTAATCCTACCCTTTTATGGCGAAAAATTTACATAAGTGACCAAAGATTACTTCCCGCCCCTAATATTTGGCGACGACCAACAACCGAACTACCCCCGTATAATACAAGGCCGGAAATACTATCCGCTGTAAGTGGCAAACTTCTGGGCAAAGTTACAATACCCTTAAAAGCAAGGGTGCAAATGAGCAAGCCGAGACCCCCTTCCCGTTTTTATTTTTTTTCTCGCTGTACGCTCTGTTTGGTATATCGCGACTTGAAAAGGTTCGGTTCGGATGTTTGGATGCAAGTACTTCCCTGAGACCCGGAGGCAGAGAGACACCGGCTGCAACAATTACAGCCCGCTGTCCCACTCTTTCTTGCTTTGTGTCGCACGCTTTCTTTTTACTCGGCATACTCTTTAACTTTTTGCGCAGGTAACAAGTATTTTGGGAATTAGATGTTAAACAGAGTAGAACTTACAGCAGGGGCCCGTGTATACGGGATATTTTTAAAGGGTTTTTAATGGGTATGAAGGGTAAAGAATGGATACATTGATCTCAAGGGGATATGTAAAATAATTAGCGAAAGCCTTTGAACAATGAATGTAAAATGCATGAAAGTTTGAGTATATTTAGAGCGAATTTCAACGGCTTTTAAAAAATTTAATCTTAAAATTCTCCTTTTAATTATTTTTAGTTTTCAAGTAACGATAGTATCGAGGACTTGACGACTCAAAGGTGTGTACCTTCCATGACCTGGCCCTCGTAAATCAATATTTTTATCTTGTGGTGTAGATCGCTTCTTCCCCTAGCGTTAAATTCGTTAATGGGTAACCCTTTTGGACAGCTGAGGCCGCCGCCTCTGTGTGCATTACACATGTTCTTGTTATTTCAGCCGCGTACCTTTGTTGGCTTCTGACTTTTTTACATTTTAATGTGTTTTTCTATGTGCGTTTTTCTTTTTTGTGCGGCTGTGTGTGTTGGCGTGTGAAGGTGTAAAAAGGCAAAACTAAATATAAAACTGTTATGCTCAGTGGACGTCAACGGCCGCCGACTTCTGCGTAATTTATGTGGCTTTTCATTTTTACATAACCCAGCCAGACTCCGCCATGCATACGAAATGTGGCCAAGTGGAGTTTAGTTGCGGCCGTTAGTTGTCGGCTGACTGGACTTTCCGCCAGGGACCTGGATTTCCTGCAGCATCATCGATTTTTCGCAGCAAGCCAACAACAAGTGAGCTGGCGAAAGGTCAAGGACGATGCTGCCAAAGCCTCGACGACTACCTGTGCCCAAACGGCGGAAAGCGGAATGCGGAAAGCGGGTGCCTCAGCCCGCCGTCCCTCTTGCGCAGGCTCCTGCTTTTCTGTCAAGGCTTTTCCTTTCAAGGCCAGCGAATTGTGTGGGGGCGGGCTCAGACTAAAATTGAACTTTGGTAACTGGAACTATTAGTTGGCAAGCGACACAATTGGACCGAAGGTTACCGGAAATTCATTATCCACTTTTAGCCCAACATTTTTTGGCTGTGTTGTTCGTTTTTTATAAAACTAATTTAACCAAGACTTATTGTTTTATATAGAACTCTCGGCTACAGGGATATCAGAGGAGCCTTTCTTTATAGAAATTAGCCAGCTTTATTTTGATTTTAGATATAATAAGTATTTTAAATAAGTATTTTATCTAATTGAAAAATACCAAGAAAAGTTTTGAGAAATAAGCCTTTGTACCGGAATGGACATGCTTATACTTGGAAAATTTTGTAAGAATGCAAATTTGTAAATAAGATTGAATCAATATTACAATAACTAGGAATTGATAAGCTTAGCCAAATTAACTATGCAGTATCCCGGCTTTCAATGCTGGGAAGGGAAAAAGATTTATAAAATACAAAAGTAGATAAGCAAAGATCTTTAAATGCTGAAAAAAGATTTGTGAAAATATTTTTTTCTAGCTACAACTTCAAATTTCTAGAAACCCTAAAAAAATAGCAGGGACAGTATCCAAGGTAGTTAGAATTACGGCATAGGCAGGATCAACTGTACTGACGGATGAGCAGGGGCTTGGGTGCTGTGCTTTGGGGGGATTTTGACTCAGAACGAGACTTAGAAGCAGCGTCTGTGTTCTGTATTTACTTTAACTGTTTCTGCTGCTACCACTACCACTGTTTTCTTTCCTTCTCGCCTCCTCCTCTTTTACCGTTCTCCTTCCGCGCTATCCGATTCCACTGACTCACCTGAGAGAGTTCCGAGTCATCGCGTAATTTGTCCGCCAGGTCGGCGGCGGCAGCTGCGCTCGCGGCGCAGAGCAGCGCCAGCAGCAGCGCTTTCAGCATGGCGAACAATAACAACAACGACTGTGGGTGCACCAACAACACTTGTTTTTTCGTTTCGTTTCTTTTTTTTTTTTTGTAGTAAGCTCTGCTGCAGCGACGTCGGCAGTGTATTTGTTATTGTGGGGTGGCGGTCGGGCGTGCGTGTGTGTGAGTGCTGCTGCTGCTTCTACGATTAAGATCTGCAATTTAAATGCAAACGTTAACCGTCAGCCGAAAATATTCCACGGAAAGAAAATATTTATTAATTCACGGATAGCGATTTGCTTGTTTGTTCCCCTTAGCTTCTCCGCTCCCGCTCTCCCCCTCGCACACAGGGCCAACTACCGTTATGTCACATATAAGAATAACAAGCACAAACGGACCACCGAGGAATCGGAATCGCAGTGGAAGGCGCACAACACAACAAACAGAAGCCAAGCTGCGCTTATTGTGTATTATTTTTTCTCTTTAATTATTATGCGCATCCCCCCATTTCGCTGCTGCGGCACTTTTCTTCTCTTTTTTTTTTTTTGTTTTATCGTTTCTTTTGCGGGTGCTTCGGTCTGCGGTCTTTCTTCTGCGTAATTCTCGGAAGAGCGTTCTTGGAAATGGACTTAACGACCGCGACCAGAATTATGCAATGTTCGCCGAAAGCCAAAACATTTCAATCTATATTTATTGCACACAAACGAACGGAACGGAACGAGTCGCGGGGGTAAATCAATAAAAAGAACGCTGGCTTGCACCTATTTTAGAGTTATTCGTTATGCACAGCATATAGATTTTCTGCGAGAGGAGGAGCCAGCGGCAGTAGTACACACCAGTCGGAGGAATTGTAACGTGCGCCACGCTCGACTGTTTTATTCGAATTGAGCCGAAGAACAGGTTTCCAAGCCCGAGCGTTTGAATACACAACTGCCGGTGCGCGGGGGGAGTAGAGCCAGTGTTGCCAGATGAAAATGTTGCTTTCCCCCTAAAAAATCTCAAAGGGTCGATATTTCCCCCTAAAAAATCCAGTCTTCCCCCCAAATTCAAAAATATCTGATAAATTCAAATAATTAAAAGAAGAAATATCTAATTATGACGTAGAAAGTTGCAAAAAACGTCTAAATCTAGGGGGAAAACCCCTGATCTGGGAACACTGGATTAGAGCTGGAAAACATCGATGGCACTATCGATTGCTATCGATGGCACTATCGATTGCTATCGATGGTTTCGGATTTTGGCCGACATCGAATGGTTTTGGCACTATCGATAGTTTCCCGCGAGATTGAATATTGATACACGTCTAGTTTTTTATTTTATAAAAAATTATTTATTCTTATATCTTTTTCTTTATTTTTTTAAGTTAGTTTTAATTAATAAAATTCCATTATTAAATATTCCTTTACAACTAATAATGGCACTCAACCAATCAAATAGGGTGATTAAATATAGCAGACGTCTGTTTTTTTTTAATGCTTGTACATATTAGCCTAAATAAGATAGCTGTACTCTCAGTTAGGTAAATATGTCTTTACCAACAAAAGAAATTGAGTCTATATTTGGAGCGGTGGATTTGGAAAAATATTTGTATTGGCTTTAAATTACATATGTATGTATGTTCAAATTTTCCACTCCATTCATAAGGGCTATAAATTGAAAGGAGAACAGGTTTAATTCTCAGACAGTCTTTCCCCGTTGAACTACTTTGACCACTATGAGGATCCTACTCGCTTTGACTTTTGTCATTTTGGCCATCTACTCGGTTCCAATTGACTGCGAATCGAATTCGGACTCAAGTGCAGGAACTGCTACCGGAACAGGAACTGGCACGGGAACAGGCACTGGCACGGGAACAGGCACATCCACGTCAACTGTAGCTCCCACAACGACGACCACCATATCCGCCCCAGTCACCCACAGGACCCTCCATCACAGGCGGCGCATAAATCGAAGGATCAATCGCAGACGCAACCGCAGACCCAATGCCGCTGAGAGGAGGCGTCGTAGTGGCTAAGCCATTGATAGGGCAACATTTTAAAAGCTTTCGACACTTAAAGGGCAAACAAAAAATTTATTTAAAAAAAATAAAATAAAGTTAATTTCACAGTAATCAGTGTATTAATTTGAGTAGAAACCACAATAAGAATCCAAGAATGGACAGGAGTACGGTCATCAAGCTATAGTGTAATAACTTCAACCTTTGGAAAAAAGCTAGGATTAGTGATGGGAAAACTAAAATATTTGTAATACAACTCACCGCTTTCCATGTCGTCGACCATCCTCTAGGGATTTCTTTGTAGGGGGCTCTTTTCCTAGGTAAAGTCGCATGCCAAACAGGGCGTTTTTAAAGTAATCTTTCCAGTCCAGATCCCCCATATCGAAATTGTATACTCGCCGCTCCTCGGCGGACATCAGAGAGAGTAGTCGATTAGCACTCTCCGTTTCAAAGTGCCAAGAGTTATGGAGAAAGTGCTGAATAAGGGACATATTAAGGTGTATCTTCCGATAAAGTTCCACCAATCGGGGCTTCCTTCCCGTCAGACGCAGTATCAGATCGAAGATGTATCCGGGTATTGTGTGGTAGAAGAAGGCGATGAGCGGATATAATCTAGGTACGGAGACGCAGTGAACGAATGGGTGCCAGATCATCTTGTTTAATGGAAAGTCCTCCTTAAAGCTCATGCCAAGCTTTAGGAAGTCCCCATTATTGAGCAAGTTGGATTCACTTGGGGCCAGTGTGTAGATAGGCGGTTGCTCCTTCAGAGCTCGAGAAGATTTATTTTTGCCAGTTTCCCAGATGCTGGCCAAAATCATATTGGCACAGTAATCCCCAGGCACAAAACTGCATAAACTCTTCTTGTTAAAGGTGACCAGACGGAGAACTCCGTGGCCTGTGCCGTATATTAGAGCAATCGGTCCGTAGAGATTATCAATCCATCCGGAAACAGGTTCGTTGTATGTGGCAATAACTGAATATAATAATTAAGCTTTAAACAAATACGAAGAAAATACCATCAGAGCCAAGTACTTACTAATTGCTGGTCGAAACACGCTCACGGGAAGGTCACCCGCTTCTCTCAGGATCACATCCTCCGCCAGGGCCTTCGTGTACGTGTAGGAATTGGGGAAGGATCCAATAAGTACGGAGGACATACAGTCTATCATTTTGGCTCCCACCATCTCAGCCATGGCCAAAACCTTCCCTGAATCGAGGGTCAAGTGCTCGGGATAGAACCTCTCTTCGATGTGCAAGGCGACGCAGTTGGAGAACGCCGTGGATACATGCAGAAAGGCCTCGAGGTGCATCATCTCCTTGGCCAGTTGGAGCATCAGCCTAGTGGCTCGCGTGTTGATGGTGATAGCAAGGTGAAGCGGCTCATTAAATCTCACCGTAGCAGCCCCATGGATGACGATCTCCACCTCGGAGGCCAGGAGCTGGCGATCCTTAAGGCTAATACCTAAATCGGGTTCGAGGCAATCGCCGGCGATGGTGGAAACTCGCTGAAAAGCCTGGGGCTTTGACTTGAGCAGGACTTCGAAGAGCTGTGGATAATAATCATTACATATTTACCTCTATAAAACCCTAAATTTTCGCTCACTGGATCCTTCTGCCAAGTATCGAACCGTTCCTGGATATCCTGATTTCGTTTGGGCCTAACCATGCCGTATATACGTTTCACATCTGTAGCTCGCAAAAGCTTTTCAATTATCACTGAGAGCCGGTTAATCACTTAAGAGGTTCGAATGAAGTTTCAAAGGTCGCATACCCTTTCCCAGAAATCCGGTGGCGCCTGTTAGGAAAACCACCTTGTCCTTATAGAAGTCCTGAATGCCGCTCTCCATTTGTGGTCAAAAAATTGTGGGTTCCCGAATAAATCCAAGCGAAGCCGTCCGATGTAGGCGAGAGGTAGAAATCCAATGGGAAATGAGTTGAGTATGGTCGTGCTATTTATATACCTGCTGTGCCGGCAAACTGGGTGTCACCTGAACGGTGACCCGGTCAATCGTATGCAAACCTAACCAAGTACGAATAGTGCACCCTTTGGATTGCCGAGGCAACGTGCATTAAATTAGTGTAAAAATGCAACCATATCCGGTTTTAGAAGCTGACTATGAGAGACAACGAAGATATTTGTTTAATTACTATACTTAATGCTAGATATAGAGGTCTGATCTAGATAAATACTACCTAGAATAAAAATAAAAGGGCTATTTTAAAGGTTTTTTTTTTTATTCGGTCTTTAATAATGCTTGCTGGTGCCCTTTTTAATTCATAAAGCTTTAATTATTCATTAAATATATTATGGTTCTTAGGTAAACAAATAGTATGGCTAAGTATAACAGACCAGACTTTTGTTTAATAAACTTGTACATATTGGCCTAACTGGGGACAGAACAACACTGTCTTTGTCAACAAAAGAATTTAATTCAATATTTGCGGCGCCGGAATTGTAAAAATATACTTACTAGTTGTGCTCGTGTTTCGAAGTTCTGAATTAAATTTCCTAAAATTTTCCACTCTATTCATTATCCACAGACAGTTGTTCATTTCTCTGTCATTCGAAGGGCACACGACAATCGACCTTTCCTCTATATAATTCTTAGATATAGGTTTCCATATGGAAATATGTAAGTTTCATTATTCACGCTCAATCGCAGTCTGAAAAGTGAAATGGAAATAATACTTTGTGTGGTGGAAAATTAAAGCAGTGGGTCAACAAGTTTCCGATTGAGTCTAATATTACGCAAAGTCATTGCTAAATAGCTTATTGCATATTTAGACACCAGCTCGAATTTAATTGTTGTGCAAATTGGACTTCAATTCGCATTGTTGATTTTCTGCATTTTCCTGATTAAAATGTGGATCAACTCATTATCAAGTTAGAAATCTGATATATGTATGCATTCGCTGCACCAGACGTCGCGACGTCCGTTCTCAAGGAATTGTTGGGTTGGAGCTTCAAGGGTCGCGGCTTTCAACAATCACATTCTTAGTTCTAGAATCATTTATTGTGTTTTGCCTAAAAGTATGTTAGATTATTTGTGTCGGGAACCTAGAACCAAGTTCCCTCCTATGTATTTTTTTTTCCAGTTTTTTAGTGTTTTATATGCCTAAAATCATTGTAAGATAATATAGATAGATAGATTAGAGACCTTAATTTAGTTTCTGCAAACAGTTCAATGTTTATTATTTGGTAATTATGCAAGAATACACGTGCTTGAGCTTCAACCTCTAAAAAACGGCGAGACTGAAATTAAAATAAACTCAGGCGAACATATGCAAATTAGATGTCACATTATTCGGTAATTAACTTACGCATTCACTTAAATATATCCACGTCAAGGAATTTGTTTTATTGGTAAGCAATTTATTAAATCTGAAAACGTAATAATGCCATAATGTTTTCTAAAATACCATAGTTGATTTCTGTTAAATCGTTGCTTATTTTATGATCGATGGCAAGTTTCGTCGAATATGTATTTAGATTCATATGATAGGTAAGGACTTCTTGTGTTTATTTGTTTTTTAGATCTCTTCACATAAAAGATCATTACTTTAAGAAAGTAATCTTCACAGATTGCTTTAATAGGTTGGTTCGCATGGTAAAGGAAACAAAGCTTTTTTATTGCGGATCTCAGATTTGTTCACATCTCTACGAAATCTTAAATGATATGTCTTGCTAGAATCCACATTCCGTATAAAGTCCCAGAGACCAGAGAGGACACGAGTCCAAAGTGCAGGACCTTGAGCCTGAAAAAAGAAGGAACTCAGTCATTCAGGCAAGATTCAATCCAATAATGAACCTCACCGTTTAAAGAGGTGCAGAGCTTTGGCAATCGACGCTGCGGTGGGCTTATCCTTGCCAATACACTCTCGCGAGCCTTCCATGGCGCATCTGAGATAGTCGCTCCAATCCAGACGGGCCATGTCAAAGTCATAGATGCTGCGGTCCTGCTTCAACATCGCCTCTAAGAGCCCCTGAGTGTTCCCCGTGCCAAACTTAAAGGAGATGCTCGTGAATGGACCAATGATGGCGATATTCTTGTGAATTTTTCGGTACAGCTTCAACAGGATGGGCTTGCGGCCCTTGAGGCGAAGAAGCGTATCCAGGAAGTAACCCGGAAGGATGTGCAAAAAGAAGGCAACCAACGGAAAGAGAAGGGGGGGAACACTCAGGATAAACGGGTACCACAGCATTTTGGTCAGCGGAAACCGATCACGATACATAATCGTCGAGTTGATGAAGGTACCAAAGTTTATCTGGTTTTTCTCGGTGGGAGCAAACGTGTAAATTGGAGGATTTTCTGCCTTCCCCCGTTTGCCAGGATTTGCGCCTGTTTTCCAGGCACAGGCCAGGGCCACGTTGCCACAATAATCGGCCGGCACAATGCCGATCTTGGCCTTATTGTCTACCATCATGACTCGCACTATTCCGCGGGCAGCGCCAAATATAATAGCCATGGGCCCGTAGAGGTTGTCAGTCCAGCCCACTAAGGGATCCTTGTAGGTAGGCATGACTGAAATTAACCAACTTGCAAAATCTTAGGGTATTTTCAACGCCATTCACTCACCAATTGCTGGTCGGAAGACGCAAACGGGCAGCTCGCCCGCCTCCCTCCGGATCACGTCCTCCGCCAGAGCCTTGGTGTAGGCGTACGTGTTCGGGAAGGATCCTACGAGGGAGCACGAAAGACGTTCCATTGTCTCACTACTCACCAGCTCGCCCAAGGCCAGTATTTTGTCCGAACCATCTGCAAGAAGCTCCGGATAGAACCTCTCTTCGATGTCGCTCCGCGCACTGTTGGAGTAAGCGGTCGAGACATGGACGAAGGACTCCAGCTGGGTCATCTGCTTGGCCAGCAGAAGCATCAGCTGAGTGGCGCGCACGTTGATGGTCAGGGCTACGTGCAGGGGCTCGTCAAAGCGCACGGTGGCAGCTCCATGGATAACAACCTGCACCTCGGAGATGAGGAGCTTACGGTCCGACTCACTTATGCCCAGATCCGGGTTCTGGCAATCGCCGGCGATGGGTGAGACTCTCTGCAGAGCCTCCGGCTTGGCCTTTAGCAGCACCTCGAATATCTACGGAGTCTTGTGAGAGTATGAAAAATTTTTCCATTCTGGGGCATCACTCACCGCTTCCTTCTCCCAGGAGGAGAGGCGTTCTCCGATGGAAACACCCCGCTTAGGTCTGATCAGCGAGTAGATTCGTTTTACCTCCGTTGTCCTTAGGAGTTTCTCAGTAATCACTGAAAGCCAGGATCATGAGCTCACGGATATATGGAAAATATTAAGTCTACCTTTCCCCAAATATCCTGAGCCCCCCGTAAGAAAAACGGTTTTATTCTTAAAGAATTCCTGAATTCCAGAATCCATGTTGCTGAGGAATGGAATGCACTGACTAGACTGGAAAGTCTATTAAACCGTCAGTGCTTTATATTACAAATTGAGAAGGCAGCACTATCCAAGGGTCGAGGAGGAGAATGATTTATATTCAATTTATATATTAGTAAAATACTACAAGAATAATATATGCGCCAGACGGTAGACCAGCCCATCTCTAAGTCAATACCGTATTCAAATTAGATTCAAATCGAAACATTATTATAATATGGCTCTGAATGCGTACCGCAAGACCTAGATACATTTCTGAGCTTTATAAAAGTATTTTTTTTATTAATTAATTAAGCTAATAACATAAATGTATGTGTGTATTTATATATGTATATAAAAATATAATTTAATGGTGTTTAATGACGGAAAAGGCTTACCTAGTCTAGCTAAAATGCGGAAATAGTTAGCCCCGGTTAGGCCTAAAGAAAATCGGTTACATTATGCAATTTTTCTTTGTTTTTATGTTGAAGAAAACACAAAAATTGTTGACACAACAATTTAAAATCTTGAAAAACATAATACAGGCATAACATTATTTTTATTTTAATTTTTAAGCGTGTCTTACTCCCCATGATTCCTCATAGGAAACGCCTTGCCAGCATCCACAAGCCGTACACTGCTAAAGAGACCAAAGAGGTCGTGAAGCCGTAGTGAAGGACCTTGAGGCTGTAAAAAAAGTTCCTTGATCAGTAATGAGATCGAGTTACAGAAAATGAAGAACCTACCGCTGCAAAAGTTTCATACCCTTGCCAATGGACTCCTCGGTGAGAGGGTCCTTGGCAATATACACTCGGATACCATCCGTGGCGCGGCGAAAATAGTCACTCCAATCCAAACGGACCATGTCAAAGTCGTACAAGCTCCGATCCTGCTTTGACATCACCTTCAGCAGTCCCTGGGTATTTGCCATGCCAAAGTTAAAGGTGGTGCTTGAGAATGGCCCAAGGATGCCGATGTTCTTGTGAATCTTTCGGTACAGCTTGACCATGAAGGGCTTGCGCCCCTTGAGACGGAGTACCGAATCGATAAGGTAACCCGGAAGGGTGTGGAGAAAGAAGGCAGCCAGCGGAAAGGCAAGGGGCGAAGCACACAGGATAAACGGAAGCCAGAGCATTTTGGTCAGCGGAATCCTTTCGCAATGCGCATGCATTGATTTGATGAAAGTACCAAAGTTAATCGGGTTCTTTTCGCTGGAAGCGAACGCGTAAATGGGAGGACTTTCTGCCTTGGCCCGTTGTCCAGTACTTCCACCCGTTTTCCAGGCACAGGCCAAGGCCAAGTTACTGCAAAAGTCAACCGGCACCACGCTGATTAGGGCTTTGGGATCTACCATTACGACCCGCACTACCCCGCGACCTCCGCCATAGACAAGTGCCTGAGGTCCGTATAAGTTTTCCGTCCAACCATCCACGGGGTCCTTGTAGCTAGGCATAACTGAGGATAAGTAACTTGTAGAGCCGGGGATTTGGGGTCTCATTAATCCATTTACTTACTGATCGCCGGTCGAAAGACGCACAGGGGCAGGTCGCCCGCTTCCCTCCGGACCACGTCCTCTCCAAGGGCCTTGCTGAAGGTGTAGGTGTTTGGAAAGGACCCTAACAGGGAAGACGTAAGACTGTCCATTGTCTCATTACTCGAAAGCTCGCTTAAGGCCAGTATTTTGTCAGAACTATTTGCAAGAAGCTCCGGATAAAACCTCTCTTCGATGTCGCTCCGCACACTATTGGAGTAAGCGGTCGAGACATGGACGTAGGACACCAGCTGGGTCATCTGCTTGGCAAACTGAAGCATCAGTCGGGTGGCGCGCACGTTGATGGCCAGGGCCAAGTGCAGGGCCTCGTCGAAGCGCACAGTGGCAGCTCCATGGATAACAACCTGAACCTCGGAGACCAGGAGCTTGCGGTCCGACTCACTTATGCCCAGATCCGGTTCCTGACAATCGCCTGCGATGGGAGAGACTCTCTGCAGAACCTCCGGCTGGGCCTTCAGCAGCACATCGAAAATCTACGGAGTCCTGTGAGAGAATGAACAATTTATCCATTCTGGGAAATCTCTCACCGCTTCATGCTCCCAGGATGAAATGCGTTCTCCGATGGACACACCACGCTTGGGTCTGATCAGCGAGTAGATACGCTTTACCTCCGTTGTCCTTAGGAGTTTTTCAATAATCACTTTGCCTAAGAATCCTGAGCCACCCGTTATGAAAACGGTTTTATTTTTAAAGAATCCTTGTATCCCAGAGTCCATGCTGCTTGTAATTGCGAGATCCGGACTTTCGCGAGTCGACCGAACTGATGTGACTAGAAAGCCTTTCTAAATTGTCAGCTCTATTTATGTTGGGCTCGACCACTTGGACTTCCAATGGTCGACTTAGACCTAGAACTATGGGATACTGGAACAATTTACATATATTACAGTAGTTTGAATGAAGAAATTAATTTATTTCCTTTTATAAATAAGACGTCATACA
>VNJO01004180.1:0-31488 GCA_008042535.1 Drosophila tani | reverse complement strand
GAATCAAATTCTAAATGAAATTGTTGAGAAATGGGTTGAAAAGATGCCAAAATATATAACAAATTATAAAGACACGAATTGTCTTTGGACAAAATATTAATATGGAATTTCTTTAGATTTTTTCATATAGGGTGCAAAACTGAGTACATGTCTTTTGTTTTGGTTTTTTATTTATAACTATTACATTGCTTCTTACATTATTTTACTATTTACGTCTATTTGTTCCAAATTGAATAAGGAATCGAGGAAAAAAAAGTTTGTTTCATTAACTTCATTCGTTCAGGTTTTATGAGCTCTCGAACACGAAAATGTTGCACGTGGAATCACTTTTGCTCCCCACTGTATATTAAATCACAAAAATAAGAATTAAAGAAAAATTAAAAAAAAAAAATTATGTATTATTTCCAACGCCAGCGACTCCTTAATAAAACATATTTAATTCAAAAGTTTTATTGAAGGAAATTTCCATTTGTTTGACCCGATCTAAATGACTGCCTTAATTGTCTAGTTATCGTTTCTGGGTAATAAAAATACAAGTAATAAGAAAGGAATAAAAAACAAGAAAGAAAGCTTACTTCGGTAAACCGAAGTTTGTGTATTCTTGCAGTCTGCAATTGGATCATTGAAAATATATCCATTTTGGTAATGATAAAAAAAATATCGAATTTTGTGAATTTTGTAAATGTTGCATTTTCATATAAATTGACCGATCGCTTCTATGGCAGCTATAGTTGGCCGGTCTTAATAAAATTAAAACCATAATTCTAAAACCGTAAGAAACAGCTAAGTCTCGAAATTTAAAGAAATATGTTTTAAAACAGAGAAGTTAAATTTTGCTTTTAATTTTTTTTGCCATCATTCCTATGGCAGCTATAGGATTTAGTGGTCCGACCGTCAGCCGTTCCGATATATGTACTGCACGCTAAAGAAATAAGACTATGCAAAAATTTTCAGCTCGATAGCTCAAAAACTGAGAGACTAGTTCGCGGAAAAACCGACAGACGGACAGACAGACAGACAGACGGACATGACTAGATCGATTCGGCTGGTGATGCTGATCAAGAGTATATATACTTTATGGGGTCGGACATGCCTCCTTCACTGCGTTGCAAATATTATGGCAAAATTATAATACCCTCTGCAAGGGTATAAGAACTTCTTAAAGAACACAAAACCCAGAGCTCCGATCAAGAGTCCTACCGTAATCTTCAGTGGAAGAATATAGAAATATAAGACTTTGAACTGCTACTGCTTGCTTGCAGCTGCAAACTGCAAACTGCTTTCCTCCGCCGGCATTTTGAGATTCAACCTTGTGAGCTCTGAAATAAAGTTAATAACAAAATAGATTAAGAACAAAAATAATGGATACAAGTTTTATAAGCGCCACCAGGGTTTGAACAAAGCTCACCCGATCGCAAGCTGAGAGCCGTCCATCCCGGCCACTATTTTGGTTGGAAAAGGCTGGCCAAAGCCGCATTAAGAGTACTTTGAAAAATAGGAAAAAAAATAGTCTTTTACGTACTTTTATTGGGCTGTTAAAGAAATTCTTTCTTAAAGTACATCTTTGATCGAATACGCATTAAAAAAAACAAACACGTTAAAAGGTCCAACCGTATGAGCAGGGCGATCTGTACTAACTAAAACCGTTACACAATTATGTAAATAGGTAAAAGGTTAGTGTTATACTTGATTTAATAATGGGTTTCTCTTCAATTAAGGTTGAACAACTTTGTAACCAAGTCCTCGAACTCTTGTGAGATTTAGGCGTTAGGAAAGTGATATCAAGAAATGTGGTAATAAAAATGTTTAGATGGATTCGCCTAACCTTGAAATGAAATAAAAGCATTTATATAATGATTTCAAAACCCAAAGTCTCCAGTTTGAAAATATTCAACTCCGCAGTGGCTCCTAGCCCTGCTTCAAGTTATCCCTTACGCTTTTCCATCGCTATGCCCGACGTTAGCTGGTGCCACTGCGGTGGGGTCTGCATGAGTCAAGCTAAGTGATAAGAAAATTACTGGTTACACTTATTAGACAGCAACATGTCAGAGATAGCAGGAGGCCCGGGAGAACGCGGCAAACAAAGGGCGTGGCGAACGACTTCCTCATCAACTGCACCAACGCCCCCGTCGGTTCGGCTCGGTTCGGTTCGTTGGCAAATCTGAAAGTGTAATAAATTTTAAACAATGCGGAAAATTTACGGTGATTTTCGCTGACATGCCCACTTCTGAGCTTTTCGGGCAGCCGCAGAGGCAGTGCCAGTGGCAGAGGCAGTGGAAGCGGCAGCGGCAGCGGGAAATGAGGCGATGGCGTGGTACGAGTAAGGAGTGCGGGGCTCCATCGTTGGAAGTAAGTCTTGAAAGTCGAGTCGTCGGCGGTATTTCAAAGAGCTTTTGTTAACCGCCCCCTCGAGTAGAGTGGACTGGTGTGGAGTAGGGCAGAGCGGAGTGGAGGATAAATGTGTAGACGGAGACGACGTCACAAACTGTTGAAAGCGCAAAGTGAAAGATATATGACTTCAAGTAGGTGTAATCGCACTCACACGGGCTAACAACTGCCACACACACATGAGAAAGAAGATTTCTACCTAAGTAATGAAAGACGGTACTTGTTTAGGCAATAACTGGAATACCCTTTTGCTTTCCATTTAAGAAAAAAAAAAATCAATTTTTTATAAAAAAAATTGTTAAAAACGGTTCTAAGTATACAAAATAAGTAAATGTTTCAGCTGTTTTGGTTTTTCCTTAATATTTTAATAACCTAGAGAACCCAAACATTTATATTGCCTTTGGGAAAGACAATAAATATAGTTCATAATCTTGCAACAGTGTTGTGTCTTTTTATATCAAGTAATTTTCGAAAGGTGTCCATACCTCTTTACAGGGTGTACAAATTGCAGCAGGTGTCTGTTTCTTCAGAGGAAGCTCGTTGACTGCTTCACAGTGAGAAATTACTTAGCCCATGGGTTTTCGGTGTCTCTCGCCGAGAATTCCAACACACATATACCCAAGGCATAAATTCAACAATTTTCTTTGGGTTAAAGGGTTTACCTTCACTGCTATCCAGCCGACCCCCTTGAGGCATCCTTCCCCAGTCGCTTCCAGGTCTAACCATTATTATTTTTCAGCTCCCCCAGTATCCGTGTTCGGGACTGTGCTAGAGTATGCGTGAAATGCGATTTATTGTTTTCGTTAAAAAGATTTATTATGCCCTATGCATGAACCCGAAACAAACCCGCGACCAGGTTCTTAGCTCATTCGAGCTTTATTTGAAAAGTTTGCAAAGAATACTTCCCACTTATTTAGTGGAGCACAGACTTGCTGGGTTAGAAAAGGAATCGAAGAAAGGAATGGAAGTTAAGGCGGTTGATTGGTAGTAGAATAGTAGTAGGCAACAATATATGTAGAATATTTGGAGCTTTTTAAAAAGCATTCAGAGCATATTCAGAGGAACTTAAATATTGTTGATTTATACATGCAATCTATAGATATTAAAAGCAATAAATTATAACTAAGATTTAGTAGAAATCCTCCCTGTCAAAATTTCGCGGACAGACAAACTCCCCTGAAGACCATCGGGAATAGAACCACCCAACAAATATGGCTGAAATATAGAAAACTTCAAATCGACTTGCCCCCATCAATATCCAGTGCATCAATTACGACTTCCATTCCGCCCCCTCAATTGGAAACTGTTGACCCCCGTTGCCAGTCGCCACTGACCCCAAGGAGATGCGCGCTGACTGCCGAGCTTAAGGGGTCGTAATGGTTTGGGTTAAGATGGGTGCCCGGATCGGATTGGAGTCCTGGATCTGGATACCGGAGTTCGGAGTCAGCGGATACAAATTGCAATCGCAAGACATTTGTACCCACTGCCCCCTCGCTCCGATGCCGCCGCCGCCTCTGTCTCTCAGCTGGAGCTCAGCCGCACAGACGTCAGAGAATATTATTGTAAATTGAACTCAATTACTAGTGACAGCAGACAAATTGAAGTGGAAATTGAGATCTTCTTTTGGGCGAAGAAGCAGCAGAAGACGGCGCTTACAATGCGAATCGCTGAACGACAAAAAGCGAATAAAATAACACAAAAAACAGAGAGCTTCATAAAATTGAGAAATATTTATTTGACGGGAACCAACAGTCAGCCGAGAGACGTAAAGCAATAGTCGAATTCTGAATACACTTTGATATTTAAGCGAACAAAAATAATTGTATTACATTTTTTAAGGGCAGATAAATGTATTTTATGCTGTGCTCATAGGGAAAATAAAATAATGGATAATGAAGACAACGATGTATTTTAATTGTACTCTTTACTGCTTAAGCCTCAAAGTGTACTTATAATTAATATACCGAACAACATTTATAATGAATGGAATTAACAAATTCATTTTCAGCTTAAATCACTCTTCCCGAATGTAGAGTAAGTAAAAAAATTAAAATCAGGAGAAACTAATTCACTTAAAAACACTTTGGCTCTGATGGGCCTCGGGAATGTTCGCCTTGGTCTCGCTGCCTCCCCACTGCCGTGCGTGTCCGCCCCAGGATTGTGTGTCTGGCAGTCTGTGAAATGTCATTTGTCAAATGCACTTTGTGTCACTGTCTGTCGCAGTTCCCATCATGATTTCCCAGACCCCCGCTTGATGTCCGAGTGTCACAGAAATGTGGGTGAATTTGTTAAGATTTCTTGAAAGAGAAAAGATGGAAGTGGGCCCGAAGAGGGGTCTGTCCTTTGGCTAATTTATGAGTCAATTAGTCTGACGGCCTGGCCATGCATAAATATTATTATTAAATGGGAATTCAGGCAAGGTACAGTCTCGGCTCGGACATCCCAGAGTTCTTTTCCTAATCGCGCGTGCTGCGTTTATTGTGTCTTTGCTTTATGATCCATTCAATTTGGCACAAACTCGTTGCACTCTTGCCATTCCCAAAAACAATTGCCGACAACATAGTTGCACATACGGAGCACTGAGGAAAAAATTAAGCTTGAACCAAACTAAAGACGGCACAGATTACCCAGGGATTTTAAAATATATTCCAACGAGCAAGAACTGATTTATTTTCAGTGCAGGGCGCTGTTGCAAGGAATGCTTCGTTGAGAATTAAGTGCCATGTTGGCTTCATATTTTACAGCCAAGACAATCGCTGGCAATGGGGTTAATGGTGGGGGCGCGTGTGGATCATTATAGAAACCGAAACCATCGGAAATTTATGAAAATTCTTATTCAAAGAGAGGCAACATCAAATCATATGAACATGAAAGAATACTGTCGAAATGCACAAAATATATACACACATTTAATGAGAATTTATGGCTGTAATAAAAAGCTAAATGGGGAGGAAGTAGTTGACATTAAAGCAGATGACAGAGGGTGAAAATGAATGTGGAAATGCCTCGAGGAAACAGTGCATTAAAATCATTTTATGGTGATTCGAGTTTGAAGACAAATAATGTCATCCAAATTTTACGAACAGGACAGATAGAAAGTCATTTACCACTGCCTCAATTTGGTGTTACGATAAGCGAAACGTACGATCCTAAAACGTTCAGACAGCGCTTGCACAACGCCGCTTCCGCGTTTTTAAAAATGTGCAGCTGATTACATTTCCGATATAACTATATACAATTCGAGAGTTGCACGTGGTCGCCATGTCCTTCATTCCTCTGTTAGCATTGCACAACGCAGTGGGGACCCATTTCGCTTTCGGTCATATAACACACCCGCGATGGCACCGAACAAATCGAAGCAATTTACGAAAATGTAGAAAATGTCATTGGGCTGTCAGAATGCATCGTTGCTGTTGACATGTGACCATCCCTGCTGCCTGTGCCACGCCTGTCCAGCCCCCAGCCCCACAGCCCCCGCCCCACTCTGAACATGACAGAAATTGTTATAAAAATCCACAGCGGCGGGAACAACAACGTGAACATTGCAACGTATAACAAATTGCACAGCAGCAGCAGCAACAACAACCCTGCTGTTTCTGACAGCAAAAGCATTGTTGGCTGACAGCTCGAAAGGGCTGTGGGCCAAGGAGGGGCGGCGCAGTTCTGCAGAACAGCCAAAACAGATAGTGCCATGAGCGGAAGCGAAGGGGGTCTAACGTAACGCAACGCAACGCAGCAACCCTGTAACGTAACGAACGGGTCGGCATGGGTGCCCCATTCTGTCACTGCTGTTGGCCCTAAAATTAATGACCAATGGAAGTGGCAGCTGAGCAAAGCGAAATGCAACACGAAATTTATATGCCATGTGCTTGTTTACGTACCCAAATCAAATGCGGACATTATTTCCGAAAAAGCGGATCCAATTGAAGACCGATATTATCTTAAGTACCCCTTATCCTTTTTAAGTAAGTGGCATTAACATTATTAACCCGACTTTAAATGTATATATCTAAAAAAAATAAAAATAATATTAAAGGATATACCAAAACTATAATTGTTTTACTATGTTTTCTATAAATTGGAACACGGGCATGATAACTTCTGAGTATGGTTTCTGCACTGTTATCGGACGTTTACGTCTGGTACATATCGATAATGCTCCGATAGCATTGCAGTTATCTCAATACTATTCGCTCCTAAATCGGTTTTAATAAATACTTTTATTTATTCCTGACATTCGTTTAGATTTTGTCAGCTGCTTCGCTGCTGTCTCATTCAAAAGAGTCACTCTGAACCTTTAACGACAATGAGTTCTTGGCCGTTTCTTTGCCAACTGGTTGGACTTCGATCCTGACTGCGCCGATGGCAGCCGAGTGACAGATGGAGGATCCCAGGCAGGCTGGCAGGAAGCGCCTGAGACAGGGACTCGGGCAGACAAAAAGAAGCGTCGACCCGAAGGACGGGTGCGCAGGGCAATCAGGCGACACCAAGTAGGACGATGCGGAGAGAGAGGCAAGAGACTGCTGGAAAGCCTTTTTCTGCGGCTCAGCAGCGTCCTTTGTTGGCCTTTTCCAGTTCTCGCACTCCGGTTTGATCGTAATTGTGAGTGACAACGGCTTGATGCCTGATTATGATAAATGAATTGTTAAATTGAATTAGGTGTTGCCGCGCTCCTGTCACTCAAAAGCCATCGTAATATTTCCCTCAAGTTCAGCGCCTCATCTCTTTTTACTATACCCTGTACTGGTATTCACCAGGGCAATGAAAACTTTTTGCTCAGCTCAGAAGCTGCAAGAACATCAAATTTAAGCTATACAAGAATATCAAAAGATAACAATAATTTCATGTTTCTTTAAAATAATTTAAAAAACGGATTTTTATAAAATATATGTTCATGCTTTTGCTGGAATAAGCTAAAATATAATCTTATAAACTTCATTAATGGCTATAGATTTCATATAGTTTAACTTTTCAATAATAGGGTTTAATTTTAAATAATTTTATAAAGTGTCTTTTATTATATTGGCAATCCAAAATGGTTTAGTTTCTTGAAAACATTTTAGTGTTTTACCAGCTGGAATGTAGTTAAATATTTTCCCAACACTTATTTTAGGGTGTCAATTCGTCGAAGTATTGCTGTTTATTTGTCTTGTTTGCCTTGCCTTTCCTCGGCTCGGTCTGCGGAGCTCCTGCCGCCACTTCACAATTAAATTGCATGAAATTTGATATTTTTCAACGGTTGTCAGCGGGGCCAGGGCCACAAAGGGTTGCGCTGGGCTTGTCAGATGATGGACATCCTGCCTGCAAGGGTTGTTTGGGAGGAATGGCTGGAAATCTGGCGACAATTGTTGTCTGTCCCGGCGTGGCGTGCTAGGAAAATTAGCTCAGGTTACCTTAATTATGGGCTTTTGATGGCAGAGTACCCGTAGAGGTTTGTTTGTTTGTGTCCCTGAATAGTTGAGCTCTGGTTGCTAATAGGCTCTTGGATGGATGTTTGAGTGCACAGAAGTTAATAGACGGCTGTCGTACTCGTCTTTCACGTCCTCAGATGTGCGGTGGTCTTTTGCCGGTAAGCAGTTTTTATTTAAACTAATTTTCATTAAATGCTATAAACAAGCATATAACTTAAGAAGTATTATAGTAAAATGATACTCTCTGCCAGGATATGAAAAGTTAGAGAACTTACTCGTGATAGGTCTTGTGAAAAGTATGTTCGATTTTTGAACACCATCAACTGAATGCTGTTTCTTTTCTCGTAAGTTCGAAGTCCCATTCTGCAGTCTTCGTTCAATTTGGCTGCCTAATCAAACAGAGCCACACCTTCGTTGACCTACACAAATGCCATGCGTTCTCATGCCAACGCACAGTGGCTGACCAGCACTCGTTTCCCTCATTAGTGCGGACCATGCGGCCACTCATCAGTCACTCACGTGCCGTGTTTTTGGGTGGGTAATATATCACAGAGTTCACGAAGGAAAAAGGGGAAACTGAACCAGAAAAATGAGCGTACTTGTTGAAAATCACACCTCGCCGAGCAGTTTCTCTCCCGTCAACCCTGCCCCTGGCTGCCATCCGTTTTGGAGGCGACTGTGATGTGTCACAGCAAAACAGAGGACGGAGCACCGAGAACAGCTACCAGCGGTAGTGACAACGGTTCCACATTGTTGCCACATGTCACCCGACGCTGAAAAAGATGGCACCCCTTGGAGGGGTGCGGGGATTTCGGGGCAGCGGGATGAGCGTGAAATACGAGTCCTTTGGCATGTAGCACAAAATGAAATGGGCGAAAAATGATGTATGACAAAATTATACAGCAAATGCGCACAGGCTGACATGTGACCACTAATGAGGATAACCGGAGTCGGGTCTGCAGGATGGAACCCCGAGGGGTTGACTGGTTGTTTTGTTCTCTGGTTTTAAGACCACTTGAAAGTCAAATTGTGGCATTGAATTTCGGGCGGGAAAACAAACATCCTTCTTGGATTGAGTTCCACTTAGACATCTCTCCGAAATTGGTCTTGTAATAGTGGGTGTTATGATTTCATTTTTTAATATTTACCTTATTTGAAAATCCGTTTTACTTTTAATTTGAATATATTTATAATGATATCGATAATAAGTATCGCCAGATTTCGAAAGATACGGACACACTATATCTTGTGAGGGGCAGTGTGTGGAAAATTGTGAAACTGAGCAGTAGTGTGTATAAAAAGACAAAATTAAAACGCATTGGATTAAAATAAAGTATATTTATGTGTATCAATTTACGAATCGTGACAGTGGGTAAAAGTTCGAGAAGTATAAACCGCTTAAATATTAATTTAATAGTTCCTCGTTTAACAATGTTGAAACATTAAAACATTCAATAAGAATATCCTAAAACTAAGGAGTGAAAATATATTTTTTGATAAATAGAACAAAAAAGCAAACAGACTTTAATAATTTACCATTATAATGTTGCTTTGTTAGCTATTTTTTTATGAAATGATATGTTATGAAATTTACTTCGTTGTGTTCTTTATTCACACAAATGGAATTCTTACATGTCAAAATATTTCCTGGGCCCGACTGCCTTAAAGGAATATAGGTAAATTTTGAATTATTATAGGGAAAACCAGTTTAAACTGTAGTTAGTCTAAAAAATTAAAGACAGTCGGGGTTTCTATATCCTTGTATAAGAAATCATTATATTACTATATAGCTATTATTTTTCACTCATATATATCTTGTTAATATTTGTTTTGTTTTTAGTCCCTACTGGAGAACAGAAAAATAATCATAGTTGGGATATTTTACACAGTGTATTATAAAATGATATGTTAGTTAACGGGATTATAAAATACTGTATTATCTAAACGATGCCCGAGCCAACGACGATGTCATGGCCTCTGAAAGTGCATTGGGCCAAAATGTTCAGGAAGTCAGGACATAAGCAGCCAAAGTCGTTTGCCAGAACGAGCGGAGCACAGTCGGGACAAAAATGAGAGAGCGGTGGCAACCAGACTAGTATCAAATAATAAAATGCAAAGCCAGCAGGAAATTCGCATTGGGGTAGATTCACTAGCTTTCAAGTGAGTACACAGGAAAGGAAAAAAATGCAATTTGTGGGCTTTTTAAAGACTCGATGGGATGGCTTGGGACTTAAGGTAGTTGAGTTTCAAGCTAGGACTCGACTTGGGGTTGCTTACAAATCCGGAAATCATTTGATACGAGTTTGCCCATAGTTAAGTTGTTGATAAGACGACGAAACGTCGGAATAATTTTTAGACAATTCTTAACATTTCATAACACATCCCTTAATAATTTTTTTTTTATGTTCTATTGGAACGGCCGAAATGTGACCACTATATCATATAGCGAAAATGAATTAAAAAATAATAATTACTTATTACTTACAACGTACTTCTACAAAATTTAAGATATAATTTCAATAAGATTTGATTTTCAATGATCTAATTGCAGACTGCAAGGGTTTACAAACTTGGGCTCAACGAAGAACTTCCTTTCTTGTTATACATGTAAATATATAACTGAACAAGAATAAAAGCGTATTTAAAATTTAAACCGATTTAAAGAGAGTATGATTTATTTATTTCCTTCCTAACCTTTAAGTTGAAAGTCCCAAGAAAAGTGGTTAGCCTATTCAATTCAAAAACCGATGATTTTTTTTATAAATTTATACTTGATAGCTATATCTTCACGTTGCTTTTCTTGTTGGGGCTTGATATATAAGAGAAAAGTGAGTCAAAATCTGAAGCAGTTCGCCACGAAATACCTTGGTTTTGTAACGCCCACTGAAGCGGATCTCTGGTCGATTGATTTCGACGGCCCAGGTAATAGCGTGTGCCCCACTGTGCGACCACGTTTAGCGTTCAAGACCGGCGTCCGTCATCAAATGTCGCGATCCGCAGTCCGCGATCCGCGATCCGCGAGCCACGATCAACACAGAAGGAGCTAAGACAAAATAAACGCTGCTGTGCGTCGAAGGCGACGCTGAAAGTGGTGCTGCGCCGAGGTGGAGCGGTGCCTGTGAGTTGGCTGCGAGTGCCTAAGTAGTAGTTGTCATTTGAGTGACTTTAATGGTCTGTTGAGACATAATCGCTGCCATTTTAAATGGAATTTTATTGCCACTTCACGAAATTTTTATTGCTGAACCAGCGAGCCAAGCCCGACCGACCAGACCAAAATAAAAACAAAATGCGTGTGTACATATATACAAAAAAATAATGCTGCATGCTGCGGTGACGATGACGTGGTGTGGACTTTGTCGGTGGTGCCGCCGCAATGCCAACCGAATTGTTGCATTTAAAAGCAAATTGATAGCCACAGAATTAAAGGAGGCCACACCGCGGACAGTTGGCGAGTTGTTTGCTGAAATTCAAGTTCTCTGCGCTCCGATTAAACGTAAGGCAAAATCCAACCGAGACCACTACACTGGAAAATAATAAGAAGATGGGACAGTACATATGTTGTTTTCGGTATTTATCGTTGCCCTAAAATGTTAAAAAATATATATGTTTGTAAGGACTTTTCGAAAACCATTATTTTATGTTTTAATCATTTTTTTAAGAATAACTATATATACTGTTATAGCCAAAATATTAAACATAATAATTCAGAAGTTTTGACCTACAAGGATCTTGCTATAACTGTTTTCAGTGCATCTCAGATCATGGCAAAGCCTAAACAACGACGTGTTGGTATAATTTTGTAGACTAGTTTATTGGACACATTAAATATGGCCCGATAATTAAGTCATAAATTAGATTGCAACCGCGACGACGACGTGAACGACATGGACGAGTGTCACCATATCAGGTTACGTGGCATCCACAGCAGGCGGCCTGCTGGCGGGGGAATGCGTCTCATTTAAAATTGATGCATAATCGAATTTCTTTATCGCGTGTGTATGTCTTGTCTCCGGCGGCCGAGGACCGCGTCTCCGCATCCCCATCCCCTTCTGTCTGGGGCACAAAATTTATAGATTTGCATATTGCGACACTAAATGTTTTAAGGTCTCTGCCGCCGGGAGTCTTGGCGACGATCGTGTCAGGAAGCTAATGTTTAATGAATTCAATTTCTTTATGTGCTACTTGGACGACGGGGAAACCCGAAATGAAAAATGATTATTTCTCTTCTGTCTTTGGATGTTGCAGTGGATAAGGACGGGACAACTTGCACTTGGCTATCCTGTTTAGGTGCAAATAATAAATTAAGACAAGATGTAGTGGAAACCCCATAGCGATGCTTATTTTTAAATATTGTTTAATATTAGTCAATAGAATAGTATAATTTTTAGGAAAATGTACACTAAGCGAAGCATTAGATATTAATACAAATGTTTAACTTTCGAATCTGATATATTAGGAAACGTGTATTATATTATTTTTTCATCGATTTTTTTATAAAAAAAAAATTGTACATGTATGTATGTATATGAGCGGATTCCTTAAATAAATAGCTCAAGTTTTAGCTATATTCAGTTTTTTTTTAATTGAAAATAAATTGCTACAAATTGATAATAAACAGTAACAGTGACTCCAATCAATAAAAGGCAAGCACAATTTTTAATTAATTTAGGACATATTGGAATTTAATAACAGTTAGTGGATATTTCTTCATGCAGAGCCTGGCATATAATAAAATGAGTTGTAAGTAAACAACAGGTATTAACCGAATCCATTCACAGGCACAAGCATCCTTCGGGTAATTTGCAACAGCTGCTGCTTGACCACATTTCTCTCGGGACTGACAGCTTTTCTGCGGTTCTCACTGCCAAAAACTAGCACAATCTCCGAGGCTATCACTTTTACCGACCTACAGGCTCAGATGTGTATTGCCAGGTAATGGAGACGTTCTCCTCTCAGTCCAGCATCTCAAGAGCCGAGTGTGAAAACCACAGCCTTGGGATCTCTTGGAAAAGTAAAACTGCAGACTCGTAATTGAATATAAATTCAGGCCAACGCCCGAATGTTTCTGCATCGGAGGCAACGACAGTAGAGCTGGAGCGGGGTCTGGGCAGGCATGTAAATTCGAAATGCAAACAGCGCATCCTTGCCATTCAATCACTCACCCAGACGACAGCAGCAGCTCCCTTGATGGATGACAATCAATCTCAAGTGTCAGGCAAATATCAGTTTGTTTTCATTGAAGCGCACCACGGAATCGTGCAACTCGGCTGCCTTCTTTTTGCCCCATCTGCCTGCCTCTTTCCACTCGAGTGTGAGTGAGTGACAACAGTCGAAATGAGTGAATGATTGAATGGCTGATGGATCGATGTCTTGACTGACTGACTGACGGAAAAATTGAGAATTACTTATCTTCTTCCTGTTGCCAGGATGGAAGGAAATAAATACGCCTATCCTTAAGCGTTTGATCTGAGTTAGGGGTAATGAAAGTTAAATCAAGTAGTTTTAAGTTTTAAGTTTCAATCAATATAATAATAAAAGCTACTAATAATTTTCTTTGATATCCCATTTTCGTGATCTGTGGTCAACTCCACCAGAATTTCGCATCAACTGGCTTGGAACATTTTGAGTGTAAACTAGTGTAATCTGAAGCAATAGAGAACATTTCTTAACTAATTATGTTCCTAGATAAATAGTAGATTTAATAGTAATTTAAAAATATACTGTGTTTCTGCGACAAAGTGCACTTCCCTCCCATTTGTGATATATTTTGATTTATAAATCCTAATTTTTTAACAATCGTAAATAATACTTACTCATTAGTTACATAAATTATTACATTCACATCAATGTAGGCCATAGATTCATTTTTCTGAGTGCACTTTTTCCCCCTTCCTCCCAGGCAGCACAACAGAGTCGTTAAACATGATATGGTGCAGTACCTCCATCACTTCACCGGAATCTTCCCATCTCATTGAAATTTGATAAACAGAAGGCGCGGACCGCATCATCATCGTCATGAATGATGATCGTCTTGGTTTCAGCATCGCCAGCCACGGCAGCCGAGTGATGCCCGTTGACAAGTCACGCCAAGAGTGTCGAGCTAGCGAACAGCTGCCACGGCTCGACCCCGGAGCCCCTGAGCCCTCGGACTGCCTCCCCACTTATTCTGCAGTGCCATCACATCCTCCTGTCATTCAGCGCCATTGTTGGTGTCACTTCCATCATTGTCAGTTCTCCCGCTTGATTTTGCATTGTCATTGTCCCGCCGCGCTTCCCAACCTGCCTCCTCCTTGCTCCGCAGCAGTAGCCAGCAACGCCAGATCAACATTCATTTATTAGTTTTATTTTCTTCGCGGCAGCGGGCATTTATAATCAAGCATTTTTTCTTCCCTGTCGGCTGCCTGCGCCAGTCTGCGATTTTGGTTGTGTCACTTCCGCTGAAGACATTTGTCGTCAGCACGGGCGACAGGTTCGGCCTCCTGGCCGTTGCACTGGAGAAAATTCTAGTATTTTAATAGGAGGTCCAATTATTTCACTATACCAACCATCATTTAAAATTTAAATATGTATGTTACATGAATTACATTATTATCCCTAATATACGTTATATAATATAATATTATTCTTGATAGTATTTGTCCGAATAAAAATTATTTTTAACTACTCCGACTTAACTGGGGTTTTTTATAGTATAATAAAAATGATCGTCAACCTTTTTTACAATATTAACCTTAAAATCATTGTCATTTTCAGTGTACTCCGCTAAATGAGTTTCCCCCTCCTTGTGGAGGAACTACCTGCTGCGCGGCGACCGATGTCTGATGAGTCTATTATCAGACTCGGCCCGTACGGCCAAGTCGGCATTTATGGGCCGACTCCGTCTCTTGTTTGAATAATTGGACATTACGCAGCACGAGGTTCCGAAAGGAGCCCTAAATAGCAATTAGGCCGCAGTAATTTGAGCTGAGAAACGGAAGTTGTCATGATAATTGGAATTAGTATTTATAAGCCATGGCTGATTAATTGAAAGAAACAGGAAACGACCAAGAAAATAAACATGAAGATGGCTCTCCATCTCGGAAAAGTGACTTGGCAGAATGTTTGGGTCACAGTAATGATCGAACCTTACAATGAGATTTGAAAAACTATTCAAACAATTTCCTTATATTGCTATGGTTCCTATGATATTCCTACTATTATTCTAGTTTTCTTTTGATTCTTGTCATGAATGAGATAGTTTTTCATTGTCCCCTGTTAAAATTTTTATTGTAAATTGAATTTTTTTTTTATCAACAAAGTTATCAGGAAAGCCAAGGGATTATATTTTATTTTCCTATTATACAAATGATTTTACAATTTCTGACTAAGTCTATGCAGATGTTTAGAAGAGGCCATTAATTTAGTGAGCCACCGAAATATATGGCTCCATTCTTTTGCCACAAGGTTAGCAGGAGACTTCCCTAAATCTGCGAGAGAAGTGAAATGGATTGCGATTACTTTTCCGGTCCTCCAACTGAGCCGAGCTGAGACAACACCCAACTGCATTGCAGACAGTCGGTCCATCAGTTAGTCCGTCAGTCAGTTAGAGCGTCCAGACCCCCGGCACGTCCGACATTCAGTCAGTCAGTCAGTTTGTCATGCCTCCAAGGCGGGCAGCAGTTGTTGCTGTTGTGGCCCCTGCCCTCGCAGCGAAAGCTTTGAATTTATATGCCAGTGTCAGTTGTCAATCACATTTGCAAACTGTCACACATGCGAGCGGGCACACTGAGCGAGTGAGCGAGTGAGCACAGGAAACAGCACAGCGGCAACATATTAATCTTTGCCAACAAGAAGGATCCCAACAAAGACAGGGGCGGTGGCAGGAGGAACAAGGGAATGGGACAGGGACAGGGGCAGGAGCGGTGCCGCGGAAACAGGATGAAGAAAGCGGCGAAAAGCGCCAGACGTTGACAGGCATAAGTAATGCAAAAAAATTACTTTATAATGGAGTGCGAAAATGAAAATTGCTACAGCCAAAAAAAGGGAGAATCCAAGGGCTTGACAACCGCAACGTAGCTTTTTTCATGATTGCTACAAGCAATTTGAGGTATGATAATCGTGGTTCATGGACCCACAAAAGATTTTGCACACTCACATTTCATATGCCGGTCCATGACAGACACACTCAAAAAAAAATTGTTCTAACCTTTATTTAACAAACATACAAAATCATTTAAATTCAGTTACATATGTATATACATATGTATATGCATATATGAATATAAGACATAAATCCCTTTCCTTTGAATCGCTCTATAATTATAACGCCTGGCAACCGTGTAGCGTTTTTCGAGTATTCGAGCGAAGTCCTCCAAACGAACGCTAGCAACATGTTGCTGGTGTGCCTCTGATTGGTGCTGCCGTTGCCAGTGGCGTTGACTGTCCGGAGCAATACTTTGTCGCTGCTCTGACTGCTAACTGTCAACTGTTTTTCAGTCGTATGTGCGAGAGCATTTCAAATGCGATGCGCTGACACCTCGCACATACACACACACACACACTTACAGGGCAGCCGCCAGCAACATTGGGCGATTGGAAATGCGACATGGGCTCGGCCCACCTTACTCCTGGTCCTCACCCTCCATCTCCCATCCCCACCGACGTGTCGCCCCCTCAGCTGACAGCCTTCTGACAGTTTTTGTTGTTCACGCGAGTAATTCATTTTATGCTGCCGCTGCAAGGAGCAGAACTCCCCTTTGCTTCCGCTGCTGTTGCTGCTGCTGCTGTCACCTCGTTGCTTCATTTCACATCACAAAAATGCCAAGCAAAGCGACGCCCGTTGACATGTGAGAGGCGACAGCACTGCCAGGACATCCGAAGGGAGCGAGAGGGAGCGCGAGCGTCCCTGTGACAAGTGACAGTTAAGTTGATGTTGCTGCTGTTTCAGTTACTCTTGCTGTTGCTGTTGCTCCCCAGCAACGTTATTCATTTTGCATGTGCGTGCAGAATTTTCAAGCGTATTTATTACGTAAATTAACAACAAATACAACAAGGATGTTGATGAGGACAACTACAACTACAACGACGAAAACAGGATGTTCATGACGTAGCGGAAATAAATTTTGCGTGAACAATACAAAGCGTTACACTGCAGGTTAGGTGCTAGTAAGTTTCAGATTCCTCTTGGAGCAACCGAGATGGCGACAGCGTGTAAGAAGGAGCGAGAGCTGACTCGCTAAAGCAGCTGACAGTCAATGAAGACAGAACGAGAGGCAGGAGGAAAACGACTGTGGAATACCCTGAATTCCTAAATATGATATACCAGTTTTCTCGGTGTGAGCTTTTGGGGTTGGTGGAGGAAAATTGCCCTAATTTATTATATTCAATATTCAATAAACCAGATATTAACGGCCTTTTCGAAACGTTGCTTGTCCTGTTGCTTGTCGGTTTGTCTGGCTGACTGTCTGTTTGTCGTTCTGTATGAAATCTTCGTTTTAGTGTCCTGGAACCACTTTTATTATATTAATCAGTATTAGCAAAACTACTTTTGTCTTATCACTTTATGATTTTCCCGCTAGTTTGGTGGGAAAGATCTTAAAAATGCTAGAATTTCCGCGCCCATAACTTCTAAACGTCTGAAGTTACAGAAACGTGCTATATGACGTTGGAAAAGTATTTTTAAATGATATTCATTTGCCTTGACATGAGTTATCTATGTATAATAGTTAAGAAATTATATTTAAAGCATATTTATTTTTAAGTTTTTGCAATTTTTTCAAGTTTTGTTTTCGGCACTAAGCTGTAAAAATTCTATCCGGTTTGCCTGGAAATGCCCAAATTTTGATTTAATGATTGAGAGCTGTTATCATCCTTTGGGCGAGTAATACAAGATTCGGCTCATAGGCGTTCATTGGGCACACAGGTGAAGGGACAATCGAACGACCAGCCAGGTATAGTTGTAAATGCCGATGGACATGTGTACATTCCCATGAATCGTGCTGTAAGTGTACAGGGTATAAAAATAGTAAGACAGAAACGAGAACAACCACGCATACATGCTAATGAGCCGTCACAAAGAGGAGTGAGCGAGAGCATGCTGGGGGCTGCGCTGACAGGAAGTGACTGTCAGCTGAATGAATGGTCGACAACGCGCGGAGTTGCGCAAGGAGCGATGAAATTGCTGAGAATTGGACGAAAGAAATCGTCGAGGATTGAAAAAGAAAAGGCAGAATAATGCCTAAGTCACCAATTGAAGGTTGAAAACAGTTTTGTGTTTAATACTAAGACGGCATATCCGTTTCGCATCCTATATATTTTAAATATTGTTGAAATAATTATTACGGATCCAGAGATATACATTTTTTCAGAAAGAGAAGCATTAATTTATATTGCTGCCAACAGTCAATTTCAGAATGGGGAAAGATACTAAAATATCATTCAAAAATTCGAAAAAACAGTCGTTGCACATATATTTGTATTATTTTGGTGCAGAGGAAATTATAATTGTACTCCGCTGATAAAATATATATAAAATGCCTCCCTTTGCATTTTACAAATGTATGTGCATTTTAGCTAGAGACTTAGTCAGAACAACCTTGTACCCTACGGATAAACCTCAATCTCAAAACATTATGGAGAGTGGCCATAAACTTGTTTACCAATTGCTACCAAGCCTACCCCGGACCAGGCCGGGCCAAGACTGCCTCGTAAATGTTTCTATCAGCCTGAAATGCGTCTCGTAAAATTTGTGAAATGCGACCATATCGATTGCGTCCGTTTTAAGTCGACGACGCGATCCGTTTAATGTTACGCAAATTTATGTGATTTCCCCTACAAAACATTTTGGGTGTTCCCTATACGTCTAACTGAATAACTATCGCAAAACGACTGAAGCTATCGCCGATATATTTAGACGTATAGGGAACGACTCAAAAAAAAATTCGGATGCTGACTATGCAAACAGCTGATTTCAAAGGCTCTCTGTTTTTGTAAACAGTCCAAAAACTTGGAACAAATTACCATTTTGCATTGGGCATGTCGATGGCAGCGAAATTCACTGAAGCGTTCTATTCCGGGAAACAAAGATATTGCATTAAAATGCAAGATGTTTGCCACCATCGAAAACTGTTTCGATACTTGGTGGTTGGGTGGCCAGGCAGAGTTCACGACAGCCGAATTTTTAAAAATTCTCCTCAATATACCGAGTCGATTTTTTTTTTTTGCTAACCATCAATGGATCGCTGGAGACGTTAAGTTATCACAGCAGGTTATAACACCGATTCGAGTCAACGCAACTGACCTAAATATATGTATTTTCAGTCAGTTAGACGATATTTTCATCCGCCTCGGGTTGCTAAGTGACTGAATTTATCGAACATTTCATTTTGTATGGGAAAGCTGTTTTCCATTCGATTTTTTCATTCGATAAATTCAGTCAGTCAGACGTATAGGGAACAAACCAATTAATTGATTATATGCCGCGCTATTCTGTTATTGACCTGCCACTAAGGACAATTTGGATCTGATGGTTAATTGGAGTGATACATATTCGAATAAATAGAGCTTTTATACCCTTACAGAGGGTATTATAATTTTGCCATGATATTTGCAACGCAGTGAAGGAGGCATCTCCGACCCCATAAAGTATATATATTCTTGATCAGCATCACCAGCCGAGTCGATCTAGCCATGTCCGTCTGTCTGTCTGTCCGTCTGTCGGTTTCTAAGCGAACTAGTCTCTCAGTTTTTGAGCTATCGAGCTGAAGTTTTCAGTATAGTCTAATTTCTTTAGCACGCAGTATATATGTCGGAACGGCCGAAATCGGACTACTATATCCTATAGCTGCCATAGGAATGATGGCGAAATTAATGTAAAACGAGAACGAAAGCTAACTTCGGTAAACCGAAGTTGGTATACCCTTGCAGTCTGCAATTGGATCATTGAAAATCGAACCATTTTAGTAATGTTGAAAAAATATCGAATTTTGTAAATTTTAAATTTTACATGTAGAATTTTATCTTTTCGTATAAATTGACCGATCGCTTCTATGGCAGCTATATGACATAGTTGTCCGATCTTAAAAAAATGAAAACCGTAATTCTAGAACCATAAAAAACTGCTATATCTCAAAACTTATAGAAATACGTTTAAAAACAGAGAAGTTAAAATTTGTATACCCTTGCGGAGGGTATTATAATTTTGACCAGATGTTTGCAACGCAGTGAAGGAGGCCTCTCCGACCCCATAAAGTATATATATTCTTGATCAGCATCACATAAAGACATTTTCGTGATATGGGGATTCAACTCTACCAGAACTTCGCATTAACAGGGTTGGAGCATTTTGAGTGTAAGCTTAGTGTAATAAATAAATTAATTTTTTGATTGATTGAAATGTCGTTTGGAATATAATCACGCCAATTTGTTTGTTATATTACTCAAGGACAAAACCCCTGACATGGGCAGTCCGATTTCTCTACTGGGAAGGGCAATTGCGTCCCAATTTTGGCTAACCACAAACTGTTTTGGGGTAAAATGATTTCCCCTAGTCTGACATTTTACCTGAGGAATAAAATATGCCTTTTTATGGGATATTTTCTGGGCTGCCATTTGCCCTCCCCACGCTTCCTGTCGCCCTGCGTCTGTGTCTGTGTCAGTGTCTGAGTCTGCTTTGCGGTTGTCCTTTTTGCCTTTTGCCCGTTGCGTTGCCGGCTGGCCGTCCTGTCATCGTTACTGTCTGCTTTCGGCAGGGATTTGTAATATTATGCTGTCAAGTCGAACATGCCCACTGACAGTTACCAACTGTCTGCCGGCAGCTCGGTTCCAGCTCGCTTGAGTTCAGAGAGCCGGGTTCGCTCGGACGCTTGACTTGAGTGTGTAAGCTGACAGTGGGTTACACCCCGATTTCGAGTCCTGTTCCAAGTCCGACTCCGATGCCGATTCCGATCCCGAACCAATCCACAGTCGGGCGGGCTGCCAATTACACTTTCTGACGCCGAGCACAATGTGTGCGGAGGGCGAGAACGAGGACTTCAGGCTTGAGTTGGGGTTCGGGTTGAGGTTGAGGTTAGCCAAGGGGCGTCGCCGCCATCCTGGCCGGGTCTCGGTTTGATGCTAACAAATAATGACACGGCAATTTGCAGATTTCACAGCAGGCCTCATAGACGGCATGCACGGGCGTAAGTATCTACCACTTGAGCCCGCCAGTCGAGTTAACAAAGTCAATTCAAACTTTGTTTAGCTGCTGGGCGTAGTCAGCACTCCCGGCCCGCAGAGTCAACTTCTCCACCACCAGCTGCTATCAGTGACAAGTCCAAGGTAGTTGACGCCTTAGCCTGCCTTGACGGCAGAGCTGCCATCTGAAGAAGGTTAACACTAGCCAGTAGCTCCTGAGATGCGCAACACTAGCTCTAAGTTCTATAAAATCATGGCCACTATTGAACGCATTTCCTATAAATATTGTGAGAATCTTGGCTCACTCAAATGTCACTATAAATCAAGTCTAAAAACTTGATTTTTGCCAAGAAAAGAATATTAAGATTGCGGCATTTATTTGGCTACAAATAAGCTGTATTGGCAACACAGCTATCTGGACCGCCTGCCAGTGTCAGCTGGCTCAAAGTCCTGCTGAGAGGAGCAAAATCAATTCGACCACAACGTTTTGGGTTAAAAGCTTGACAGCCGCAGCTCGATCCTGGCAGCTGGTGGTCCGCAGTCCAGACCCAAGTCCATATCCACTTACACTCGAGTGGGGCGGCACACGACCTCCTGCCAAGTTTCCTGTCAAATTTTGTCACTGGGCGGGGTGAAGCTCGTCGAGAACGTTCTTCTGCCAGCCGAATGATTGATAGCTGAAGTTCCAAGATTGAGATTAATTTCCTCCATTTATGTATATAACAGAAGACGTTACTTGGAGTATTGCTTACTCTTGAGGATTTTTCAGGCTAGAGAATAAGAAATTAAAAAGTTTACAGGCAAATATTTGCATTCATTTCTCAGCGAAACATCTCCTCCGCGTTGTACTGGTTTGTAGATCCAACTCGGCATTAACCTCACTCATTCTATTTGCTGAAGTGTAAAAGAATTATGCAGACAAAACATTGAAATGAGAAGCAAACGAGCAATATCATCATCACCATCTAAGCAATTTCATGCAACACTTCCAGTGAAAGGGGAAGACGCAGAAGGGCATACAAAAGACACAGATCCAAAAGTGGTTTTCAGCGTTGACGTTGCTTAAATTATATGTAATGTGACATTTTTACAAAATGCACTCATTTCTCAAACATATCCGCATCTGTCAGGCGGGCAAACATACACGGGAAAAATTAATATTTATTCTCAACGGTTCGTAGATAATTGGAATCTATTTAATATATTTAATCTCAGCCTTTCTCTTGTATTGTCAACTTAGGTTTATCTATCATTTGTATACAAACTGTATTTTAAAGATAATTGATATCGAAAACATACACATTTTTTTGTTGTGCACAGAAAGCTAATGAAACCAAAAGGACCGAGGAAGATCCGTGAGCAGATCCGACCGAAATGAGACGCATAAATTTTCATATACGCCAAGCGAAGTATTTCGCCTTAAATTAGCCTCAATTAAATGTTAATGCATTTTGACATTTCTGCTCCCCTCTGCTCCGTCCCACAGCTTATCCGTCCCCGTCCCTGTCACACAGATCACAAGTCCGCCAAAGAAACGACAACAGACCGAAAGAAGGAGAAATATGAATTATGATTTCGTATATATCTTCGAGTCTTCGCGCCCCGTGTATCTCAGTCGCTGTCGCTGCTCTTCTCGTGTATCTGTAAGATGCACAAAGCAATTAGCGTTGATGTAGCCGCAGCAGCTGCGCCTTCATTTATCTTCCCAGCTTTTTCTCGTGCTCTGACTTCGCGCTGGTTCCGCTCTTCACACAGTTGCTTTAGTTTATATTTTATGGCTGACATTTTGTTGGCAAATATGTAAATAACTAAATGACTGAAAGCCAACAAAAGATGGAGCTGTTTCGTTCTTGTATATGTACATTTGGATGTGGATATGTCCTAAGATCCCTCAGTTCCCCACTCGGTAGTTGGTGTGATATAAACTGGTTTAGATTAAGGTCGCAATGTTAAATAAAAATATTAATCAATTATATTGCTCTTTGGTTGAGTGAACTTGACTGTGAGCATTCCAGTACCCAAAGTTTTGTGAATTGAACATACCTCAGAGACTATAGAAGCTGGCTTATTATATAATATAGGGATATTGACAGTCGTCATATATGTCATTTCGTTCGTTTCTTTATTTTTCATCTTAAACATATTTTTGTGGTTTATTTTTTTTTCTTTTTTTCCATAAGGTCATAAAGTTTTACTTTTGGTATTTAACCAAAAACCCGAGTAAAATTTTAATCGGTTCTTCCCCCGCACAAACATACTATTATCTTCCACTGGCAACTGACTTCCTGTCAATCTGCCTGTCTGTCATTCTCAATCACGAGTATTATTTCATAAGCACACACTACACTCGGGCATTATCAGTTCATTTATGAATAAAAATTAACCTTGTCACACGTGAACAAACTTTGCAGATTGCGTCAAATGTCGAGTGCTTGGATTATCTATCACCAAAGTCACCCTCCATCATTCTTCTGGTCTTCGAAATGTGTATGCGTAAATATGTTGACACAAAAATATAAAAAAACAAATCCTTAGACAAGTGAAAGCAAACGGTTCTGCGCGATAAATGCCTTTTAAATGGAAACTACAAACTCAAAAATAAAGTTTACCATATTTAAGTGAACTAAGTCAATTAATTAAATGTAATTATTAGGTTGAAAGAACAATAATGATTGAGATGAGCTATAAAATACAGTGATCCGACATCGAATAATTTATATCGGAGAGGCAACTGTATAATGAGCAATGTTGATGATAATAAAAAAAACCCAATTAGAAAACGCAAAAAAAAAGAATAATAAATATAAAAAATCCGTTTGTAAACAAAATCATTAAAGACACACTCTCCCGTGTATCTGTATATAAAAGCGGGCCATAAATTTCCAAGGCAATTATAAAGAGCGCTCTTCTTCATCTGAAATCGCTTGACATTTTGCACAGTTGTGCTCGAATCTATTCCATTCGAATGAGGTCCGAAGAATTGAGGACCGGCGACAGTTCCTAGTCGAGAAATACAGAGACAGCGTGTGGTGACAGTGGCCCGACCCAGTGAGAGGTTATCAAAATGCAATAAATCAGTTTGTTAATATATTTTATGGCGCGGCGACACCCGAACACAGAGCACACGAACAGCACACAGATCTCGCCCTGGACTTATAAACAGACATTAAGTCTGTTAAACACGAGAAAAATGCGCATTATTTTGTGTAAATCAACTCCATGCCACCAGCCTGACGTCCAGATTTATATCCATTTATTTAAACAAGCCAACAGAAAATTAAATAAAACATACAAATAAAAAGTGAAATCTGAAAACTGGAAATTACGGGTAAGCCGAGATAGCCGAGATGCGATCGTAATTCTTTCTCAGCTATTGTGTGTCAAGAGTCGGGTGGGACAGCGCGGGCTATTTGCCACATAGCGGGACTTGTAATCAACTTTGGCCAGACACCGAGTGTTGGAAAACAAATAGAGACACAGCGTGTTACACTTGACAAACAATACAAAAGGTATAAGCGCATAAGTTTAAGGAATACTCACCCGACTCGACCCGACATACTCGTATCATATCGCTCGGAGAGTTGAATGTTTGGCAAATATTAGCACAGTTGTTCCAGCAGATGATGTGGAAAAGGGTTACGAAAGTGCCTGGCCGAGTGGCTGGCTCCGATGCCTATTTGCTCAGAGCCCAGTAGCTTCGTAGCAGCATAATCCCGGTATTTACACCTCGCGTACAGCTCAGTGCGACAGATGATGTACGCTGTAAATATATTTCACGTTTTATATATATGACGGATACTTCATACTTTTGCTCTGTTTCTCCCTCATAAATCAGTGTTATAGGAGATAAGCGAGTGGCGGATTTGAAGTGGGAACAATAACCACTCCAACATGAAAGGACCCAGATCAGGTGTTTAGGTTTGTAAATGTTATACGGAAATGCGTCTCGAGTTTTTATACCCCATACCCATAGGGTACAAGGGAATTATAAGTTAGTGCCAATCAAGAATGTATGTAACAGGCAGACGCATCTCCGACCCCATAAAGTATATATATTCTTGATCAGCATCACCGGCTAGTCGATTTAGCCATGTCCGTCTGTCCGTCGGTCCATCTGTCCGTCTGTCTCAGATCTCAGATCTCAGAGACTACTTGGTGACAACATTAGAATCAATTGCACGCAGATCAAGTTTATTTTAAAATTTGGCCACGCCCACTTCCACCACCGAAAATCGTAAAAAACTTTATATTAGCTATAGTCGTAATTTTTGGCTTAATTAAATAAATGAAATAAATAAGTAGGCATTTGAGGACGTTTTCTGAAAATTTGAGTAAATTCGGATGATAAACATTGATGTTATTAAACAAAAAATTGTCTGTGTATGCTTCTCCTTCTTCTTCTGAGCGGCCACCAAGGCATAATTATTATTATTATTCGTAATGCAGCTGCGTACAGCTGCAGAATTAGACTTTTTTGAACGTTGCTCAACATGTTCCTAGCATCATTTGACTTTTTTGAATGTTACTCAACATGTTTTTAGCAACATTTGTCTTCATTTGTCAACATTTTGATATTTCCATGTCCGTGTGCTATTTAATTTCACGCACAATTTTTTTGGTACCGGGTATCTCACAGTCGGTCACACTCGACTGTAGCTTTCTCACTTGTTATTGTTAAATTTAGCGAAAAAGGTTATAATATATAATTTGAATTTCTGCTTCCAAAGCACTATCAAAGTACTCCGTTACTTATAACATTTTTTTGATCTGGAAAGGTTTTTTAAGAATCCATATATTAAGCCAAATTATCTTTCGTTTTAGGTCAGTAAGCTAGAATATATTCATTAAACTTGTTCGGAAGTTGGAAACGTTTTGTTATTAGCTGTGTTAAAGTAAGAAATTTATAGTATATACATATGTCCATTTAAACACGCTCTGAATGTAAAGGTTATTTTGAACTTAGTTAAGTAAGCTTTGATTAACTGTATTTACTTAAGTTATCAAAGGCTTCAGTTTGTGGTGAAACTCATAAGGCCTCCGCCTTTGATAACGTCATTCTGTTTATGTCAGACAGTTTCAAAAACTTGATAACAAAAACTTCAATCGCTTTGGGTTCTTAAAGGATGTATGAGGGATTTACTTCCAATTCATATAGGAACTTTTAAACTAGAAATATTTCATTAGTACCATTGATCTTGTCCTTAAGTCCCAATCAAATTGAGTTTAACAAGTTCTTGAAAGTAAGCCCTCCATTTCGAAGTGATAAGATTGCCACAAGGTGCTGAGCAGAAATTTCCATAATTTAAACAACAAAGATTATTTTAATTAATTATTTTTACACAAATATGTCCGAGAGTAAAATTGAAGTGTCTTTTTAAAGCCCAGTATTTAGCGCATTTTATCGGATGATAAGTCAGCAAAGTTAAGACTGCTAAGTGATGGTAATTCCGATGAGACTCTGAGCCCTGGAAGACAGTGGCTCCATATTAGCGGTAATCTATTGGCAAAGTTTTTCATCTTTTTCTTTAGCCATTTCGTAATTGGTGATTGATGAATGACTCGATGTCACTTTTGTTTCGCTCTTGTCCAATGATAAATTAATAAAACCAATCGGCCTTATAGAGGCTGCCTTACCTCCCATCTCCCCATATCGGTTGCGTTTTCTTTTTCGGCTGTGGTGTAACTTCGGCCACGCAATTCATGGAGCTCCATCTCACATTTAATTTGCTGTCATAAATCGTTCGCCGGGCGACGTCGGCCATCTTTTATTGTTTGCTTAATCATTTTTCAATGCGCTGTCGTGCCCACTCTCACACTCTTTCGCATAGTCGCTTGCGTGTCTTTCTGCCGGGCCATAAATCAAATTCTGGCACCGCATTGTCATTTAATCAATAATTTATAAACAATTTCTGTTGTGTTTGTATTTTGCAAGACGAAGGCGAAGCAGGAAGGCCTGCACTGTTTGCGTGGTGAGAGACAGGCCTTAACCCGAATTCATTGCATGGGAAACTAATTGAAGTTTCTCAGCTGCGAAATGTTGTATTATTTATGGGTGTGAAGGGCGATCGTCTGTAGTCTCCTGCTAATGTGATGTTTTCAGTCTCCTAAACCATATATATATCTTATTTTCACAGTTTACTGACTTGTGAGACATCTTATTAAATTGTTATTGAATTAAAAATCAAATTAAATTATTACTTCCGCAAATGACCCAGTGTAATAAATGCTTAAGAATTCTAGCGTCACAAAGACTAAAAACTGACCTAGAGCTGAGGCAGTAATTTTAGGCCTCTAACCTGAACACTCCATTACTAACCGTAACTAGTGCGAGAAAGCTGTGTGTCAAAATAAGCAAAAACCTTTTGGAAACCCCAAATATTGTAAGACTACCACCTCCGAAAAATGGCAAAGCCTAAACCAAAAACAAAAAACGAAAAAAAGGAAAGAAACTGAAAAAGGAAATGACAAAATCCCCCAAGCGCCCTAAAGCTCATCAGCTTGTACAAAACAGTTAACAGTGGGCACTGGCCGCATACCGCTCTTCAGGGGCAACGACGGCGGCACTTTTTGATTTCACTGCTGACCACAGCGCAAAATCACTTTTGACGTTTTTATTCTTTGAGTCGGCTGGGATTTTACTTGACTTTTTCGGTGCTTTTTTTATCCATTTTCCCAGTTTGTGGAGCGCGCGCGCCTCGTTTCGTTTTCATTATCCGAGGCGCGTCCAAATTCATTTCAAGTTTCGCCGCCGCCGCAGCCGTCGCCGCCATCGAGCTGAGGCGTCTTCAGCTGTCCAACAGTTGGCTTTTGGCATCGGGCAGCGCGTTAAGTCCAATATAAGACGACCTAAGCGGTTAAAAGCCTAAACGAATGTGCCTGGGCGACTCTGTTTGTTTGGCCTCTGTCTGCGTCTCAGTCGAAATCCCACAGCACTGCGAACAATTTATTGGTATTACCGTATATATTCTATGTGACACATAAACAAATAACACCCTATTATTAAAAAAAAAAAAAAAATTAAAATAAAACAAAAAAAGAACAAACAATCCAATCATTAATAAAATGATTGAGACTTATAATTGATGCATTAAAAATATTTATTCCATGACCTAACTTTATAATGATATTTGAAAGGTTTTTTTATTTTTTTAGTGTAAGTGTGTCACTGGGCGGTAAATGGAGAACCGGCAAAAATACATAATAATCATCATCATCAACATGAGTTGGTCGACCGTTCAGCTGTCAAGTCGGCTTTTATTTTGCGCTCAAAAACTTAGAGCAACTTGACAGTTGGAAGACAGTAGTGTTTATAACATCGACGTCTGCCCCACAACGACCGCTGCCCGCGTCGCTCGATTCGACGTGAGTGACAGGCGGCTCAGCAAAAGAGTTAATACTGTGATTAAATGGCCAAGAGAAGAGAGCCACTGTCAGAGTGGAGGACGGTCATGGGATGGTCGTCCAAAAGGTGGGCGGCAATATCTGACAGCTCTGAATGATCGCCGACTTTGGATGGGTATAACTTTAATGCCTTTCCTAGTCACTTCTTGGGTTTGCTTGAATTTGTTTTTACAAAAAGATAAAATAATTACATTCCCACCCAGTTGTGATTTTAAAAGGGGACTGTTTTAGGCTTATAAAAATAAAAGAACAGAAATTTCCTAATGAATGCAATGGCAATACAAAATATATTATTATTTTATAACTATCAAAGTAATTGTGTGTTCTAATTAATTTTATTATTGTTAGTGATTCTGACTATTACTCATGCCCTAGGAAAAATAGAAATTATTTTTAATTTGGGTGTTCCCTATACGTCTAACTGACTAACTATCGCAAAACGACTGAAACTATCGCCGATATATTTAGACGTATAGGGAACGACCCAAAAAAATTCGGATGCTGACTTTGCAAACAACTGTTTTTGTAAAGAGTCGTGAATCATAGAACAAATTACCATTTTGCATTGGGTATGTCGATGGCAGCGAAATTCCGCTGGCGGAGAAGCCAACGGAAGACCCTGAAGCGTTATACTCCGGGAAACAAATATATTGCATTAAAATGCAAGCTGTTTGCCACCATCGAAAACTGATTCGATACTTGGTGGTTGGGTGGCTAGGCAGCGTACACGACTGCAGAATTTATCCAAATTCTCCTTTATAGTCGCATCTTTTTGTTCTGACCATCAATGGATCGCTGAAGACAGTGCTTTTAAGTCATCAGAGCCGGTTATAACACCGTTCGAGTCAACGCAACCTGACCTAAATATATTTTCAGTCAATTAGACGATATTTTCAGCCGTATGCGGGTTGCTAATTGACTGAATTTATCGAAAATTTCAATTTCTATGGAAAAGCTGTTTTCCATTCGATTTTTTCATTCGATAAATTCAGTCAGTTAGTCAGTTAGACGTATAGGTAACACCCCAAAAGAAACTTTATATTCGTTATATAAATATCCATATATACCGTATCTTGACTTTAATAATGAAAAAACAAACCAAATTCCATAAAATGTAGTGATAAGAATGGGCAAGATCTGCAAACAATAACTGACTATGACCAGTGATATAATGCTGCAGTGTGGTCCCGCTTTCGTTTCATCTTTAGCAAATCCAGCAAATCTAGCTTTATGTTTCTCAACGTATTAGCATACGCTATCTAAATGACAGAAGAGGCCGGCTAATCAGATGACTACTAAATTTAGACAGATTCCACTCTAATTCGAGAGCAAAAGACCTTGTCATATGGCGGCACGACAATCACGAGACCCAACAGAATGTTTTATCTTGTTTTCCTGCGTCGTTTCTTTCCCTAACCCCCCAAATGATGTTTATTATCTTTGCTTCGGAAGCAAAGTAGCCTACTGTCAGTAATAGTATTGTCTTAATTTACCCTATACCTTATGTCGTGTTTTTAAAGAAACATCCCCAGATGTGACGTCTATTGTTTATTATGAGAGTTCTTAACAAACAGCACAAAATATTTTTAAGGGGCTCTAATTTACTTGCGCTTGGCGGCAATAAAATAAAGCATTGATGCATTTCCTTTGTGTCAGATTCCAAATCAATGCGTTGAATAGCTACCAATAAGGGTTCTGTTGAATATGCTCTATCTTCTGATTATTTAATAGATATTCACTGTTTAATTTGAAAATATATATTTTTTTATTGTTGCCTTATTTTTTTCTGCAAATTCATTTAAAAAATATATATTGCTCTACGCCAAAGTAGATCGCAAGCATTTAGAAATTCCCCTAATATATACTCGTTAAAAGTCAAAGTGTTTACCAGAATTCTTATAGGAAAAGCTTATCGCTTTATCAGACCCTTGGGGAACTATAGTGTTGCTTCTGTTAAACTTTCATAGTAACTTTTTTTAAGACAATGTCAAAAAATCAGCAGCCTATAAATAATGGCATAAGGACACTATTGTGAGCGAATATTCATATGTTGTCTTCTCGCACTAAATAATTTACGCAAGATAACAAAATAGAATAGAAACAATAGAATTTTAACAAGAAACATAATTTATTACCACTTAAGCCATAAATATATTTTTAATTTCCACTAATTCACATTTACAACGAAACCAACGCCGCAGCAATCGCCCCAAGATCTTCGAACCTCTTTCTTAATACACTTCTATGGAGGTATTATGAAATATGTTAATGGGAAGACAATTCGAAGCTTAAGTAAAAATAAAAATAAATATGAAATACGCTCTTTGGAATTACAAAGGTATGTGTCAATTTTACTAATAGCATATAATTTTCGAAATTGTTTATTTTAAAAAATAGTGTAAAATAGTGTATTTTTGAATTTGAGCGGTCCGAAAGTTAGAGGAGCCGTGAAACAAAAGAAATGAAATACTGAAAGTCTTAAATTTACGTCTCGTTGACTGTTTATTTTCCTTTTGGCCGCTTTCATGAATCTTCAAGTTTATTATTGTTGTCTGTTCTCCGGCGGCTTCTGCCTTTGCCGCCAGCAACTCTGGTAGCCGGCACAAATTTAACACTCGGAAGGCAGTAAAAAAAAGCAGAAAAAGCTCCAGCTAATTACAAGTTGCCCACACAAAAAGCAACAGATACATATGCTAAAAAGTTACGCCACGGAGAAGGAATAAAGGGGAGAATTTACATACATATGCTATATTGCCTATTTATATAAATATGTACGGCAATTCTTCTTTGATTTCGCTTTCTTTTTATTTTTTCTTTCCGTTTTAATATTGTCTTAATGAACAAAAGCCAGAAAAGGGTTTCCAAGCGGCATGGAGGAGACAAATGTATCTCGTTTGAGCGCAAAACACAAATGTTTAAAACAATAATAAATTATCTTTGTTGTTGGTGCTGCCGCCGTTGGCTCTCCGTGCCTTTTATCGCTTGATAATCGCTGGTCATTAGTCATTTTGGACTCAACCTCAAGTATTGTGTGTTTCCATATAGCGAATATATCTGTATCTTTGAATCTGCTGTCGGTTTCCCTCTGTCCAAAAAGAGTAATGTGAGCAACAACACGGTGGCAGCTGCTGCTGTT
>VNJO01004172.1:0-28924 GCA_008042535.1 Drosophila tani | reverse complement strand
CCTAACGGTTCTTAATACTTATTTTATCCGACTTTTTGCAGATCTATTAGGATACATCTCGATACATATTTTTGGAGATCTAATTAGAGGAGACTCAATATATTGCTGCCATTAGGTTAGTAACTTATAATTAAGTAAATAAAAAATTAACTTGCATTTTGTACTTATGTACTTATGTGTGTGTGCCTGCAATAGGCGTGTGTGTGTGTGTGTAAGATTTTTCATGATTTCGAATCCTATTGGTAGATGTCATTTGGTTATCGTCGTCTCAATCTGCCAGTCATCGTCCATGACATTGCAGAAAAAAGTACTTAACGGTTCTTAATAATTATTTTATCCGACTTTTTGCAGATCTACTAGGAACTACATCTTCTACATACATCTTTTTGGAGATCTAATTAGAGGAAACTCAATATATTGCTGCCATTAGGTTAGTAACTTATAATTAAGTAAATAAAAAATTAACTTGCATTTTGTACTTATGTACTTATGTGTGTGTGCCTGCAATAGGCGTGTGTGTGTGTGTGTAAGATTTTTCATGATTTCGAATCCTATTGGTAGATGTCATTTGGTTATCGTCGTCTCAATCTGCCGGTCATCGCCCATGACATTGCAGAAAATAGTACCTAACGGTTCTTAATACTTATTTTATCCGACTTTTTGCAGATCTATTAGGATACATCTCGATACATATTTTTGGAGATCTAATTAGAGGAGACTCAATATATTGCTGCCATTAGGTTAGTAACTTATAATTAAGTAAATAAAAAATTAACTTGCATTTTGTACTTATGTACTTATGTGTGTGTGCCTGCAATAGGCGTGTGTGTGTGTGTGTAAGATTTTTCATGATTTCGAATCCTATTGGTAGATGTCATTTGGTTATCGTCGTCTCAATCTGCCGGTCATCGCCCATGACATTGCAGAAAATAGTACCTAACGGTTCTTAATACTTATTTTATCCGACTTTTTGCAGATCTATTAGGATACATCTCGATACATATTTTTGGAGATCTAATTAGAGGAGACTCAATATATTGCTGCCATTAGGTTAGTAACTTATAATTAAGTAAATAAAAAATTAACTTGCATTTTGTACTTATGTACTTATGTGTGTGTGCCTGCAATAAGCGTGTGTGTGTGTGTGTATCAGATTTTTCATGATTTCGAATCCTATTGGTAGATGTCATTCGGTTATCGTCGTCTCAATCTGCCGGTCATCGCCCATGACATTGCAGAAAAAAGTACATAACGGTTCTTAATAATTATTTCATCCGACTTTTTGCAGATCTACTAGGAACTCAATACATCTTTTTGGAGATCTAATTAGAGGAAACTCAATATATTGCGGCCATTAGGTGTTTGCAAAAGTTAGTAAGTTATAATTAAGTAAATAAAGAATTAAGTTAAATTTGTTCTATATGTAAAATCACCTTTAAAACCCTTTAAAGATATTTTAATAAAATATTTACAGCCAATATTCTTGTTCCAAGTTCCATACCTTTATTTTACAATTTCTTGGTCTAAAAAAATTAATATTCTGATTTAATTGATTCTTGCTAATTACTATTTTTACATCATTTTCAGATCTATAATTTGGAAAAGTATAATTTCTACACTTTAAATAAATTAGGATCCATATAATAATGCTTTGCGGAAGCCATTCCAATTCAGGTAAGTTACATTTTTTGTAAACCAACAATTAAGTAATTAGCTTTGGCTGCTGCCTTTGAATAACATTTTTTTGATCGATGGCAACGATCCCTTATTTTCCGATTTACATACTCCCTGCCATTCCCAACAATGCGAGCAATATTAAGCGATTTTTTTTATGAGATAACCATTTTTTTTCGAACCTGATTTCTGGGGTGGACTGAGATCTTAATCCAAATAATTCAATTGCTTGTCGGAACCCCTGCTGCACATGTTAAATGAACTGGAATAATACAGAGAAAATCAGAGCCCTGCATTTATATTAGTTGGCTTTGCGAGGAGGAGCTCTCGCTTTTAAAGTGTTGATAAAACAACAACTTGGAGCACGCCCGACTGCTGATTGTTAAGCAGCACTTGCCACTCCCCAAGGAGGAGCAGGAGGCACTGCAGCAGATCTAGTGCAGCGCAAACAAACAGCAAATAGGCACAAGGACCTCCTTAGTTGCGGCTTTGCCAGTTGCTTTGTTTTGCCATTTAGAAGCTGACTGCAGTGGAAGCACGGCAAAGTGTGCCGCTCTTGCTTTCGCTTTCCGCAACTTAAATTAGCTAATTTACTCCCAACTAAATCACAATCCGCATCCACAAATTTAATCCTGTGGCGGCTGGTCTGGCTTTACAATTTTTGGCTCGCTTTGGGCAAAGTTTCTGACGCGTAGAAATCGCAGCGATTTACACATGGCTGCACGCGGAATATATAAACGAACTTTAAGTTTACATACATATATAAATAGTTGAACTGTCCCAGCTAGAACCCTTTGCCAAGTAAAAACGTAGGATGTAAATATTATTTCTGCCATTTCTAAACAATATTCAGGGCTTTACTTTGTTTAAATTCTGTTGAAATGTAATAAAACAAAGTTGATTTTTGCTTGGGAAAAGATTTTAAAGTTCTAGTGATATTTTTTAACAAACTTTTTTATTGAATTCGTTTTGGAAATTCCGTAAACATCTTAGACAAATGTTAATAAGAACTTCTTATAAAGTATTAATATTAATTATTATTATTAAAGTGTTAAACCATATTTATGTGATACGTACTCCAAAAATTTTAGTACAATCGGATCATAAACATCGATGTTATTAGATGACAAAAATGCAACCTTCTATTTCCATCTCGTTTGCACTTGCACTCATTTTAGTCGAGTTTCGAACCTTGGTATCGAACTGGAGTGACCCAAAATTAAACTTTTGTGGCTTTTAAATTATTAATTAGTCTTAATATCATTTTAAATTAATTATTTCATTCTATTACCGCTTCCCTTGTGAGTTTCCAAGCTAATTTATTTATTTTCCCACAAAACTAGGCGACCCGGAGCCCAAGAATCACCCTGAAAATGAAGACCTGAACATTTTGATAACCCACTGTGTGAGTCCCCAGCAATTCAGCTATGTGAAGCGCAAGGATGTGGAGGCTTCCGCATCGCTGGTTCGTGAGATGGAAAAGGTATTGGTGAAATACTGCACCAACGATAAGAAAAAATCCCTGTACCTGGTAAACCAGAAGGTGATCGTTCAATATAAGCCTGTGAATCCGCCCAGGCTGCTAAGGGGTGTGGTGAAAAAGCACGAGGATGAGAATTACCTGGTGTGGATTTTGAATTACGGCTTCACTTTGCGCTGCTCCTCGGTAGATATGTGGCCCCTGCCGGACTCTTTGTCCCGTACTATCTGGGATGTCCTGGACGGAAGCGTTGCATATATTGGCAGCAATAGGTCCATCTCTGTCCTGCGTGACTTTGACAAGTTAATGGAGGAAGCTATTGATCTAAAACTCGAAGTCAAGCTTGGCAAGATTCTGTTCAAGTCTGGCACCCAGAGTGAGGTTTTCCAGAATGGCTGCGAGTTTACCCTGCTGGAAACGAGCTCCTCTGAGGCCCTTAGCTTTGATCTGGCCGAGATCAACGAACCGATGATCGAAGCACATCCGCGTGTCAAGTATATGATGCAACTGGTGGCGTCTGGTAACCCATATTCCCAGATTCCTACTCCTACTCCTCTACGCCAACTACCCAGCGAACAAAAACCCATCTACACTGTTATGGGGAAAAAGGGGTCAGGGTCAGGGTATGGATCTAGGCAGAGCAACCTGACCCGGCCGGTGGATCATGTTCTGAAGCTGAACACTTTTCGTTGGAACGAGCCAGTGCAAAGTCCTGAGACGGCCAAGGCTGGAAAGGTCGCACCCTTCAACAGGGAGTTTGTGGTGGCAGATAGTCTAGATGAAAGTAATAATAATGCTGACTCGGACAAGGAGTCAGTCTATGAAGATGCCCAACTTCCTAATCCAGAGTTGCAAGAGGACGGGCGGTCTTCTCCGTCTGCTAGTAGCCGCGATAGCTTCGTCACCACACAGAGAGCTACTGATGAAATGTATGATTCTGATAGTGATGTCTTTCAAGATCTTTCATCTGCTTTGACAGACGACTTTAAGGCGTTGGAGTCTGCTACTGAATCGCTGCCTCCCAGGGAGCCCTCCGCTGGTCAGAAGGTAGCTGAGAAGTCCGAGGGAGTAGATGCTATCCCCATTCCATCTAGCTCGCTTGTAGCTACAAAGGGAGCCACATCATCCGTGCCTGAAAGTGGAGAAAATCAGAAAAAAGAAAAGCAAGAGTACAAAGTTCCCAGCCTAACCAGAGATAACATGGTCAGTCTCAATTCCGTGCTGGCTCACGGGCGGATATCGGTGTATCCTGCCACCAAACCCGATGAGTTGCCATTACACAAGGAGATTAAGAAGACCATGAGTGACCAGAACATCCATTCACTGCTGCCCACGCAGATGTACGCCTGGCCGCATCTCTTGAGCGGCGGCTCGTTAGTGCTGGTCAATGGCTGCGGCAAGGGTCGCTCCTGGAGCTACCTGCCCGTGCTGTGCGACTTGGTGCACCGTTCCCTGGAGACCTCTGGAAAGAGCCGCGAACCTAAGCTGGGTCCACTGGCCATACTTCTGGTGGATGTCACAAGTCGTTGCAACGCGCTGGCCAGCGATTGTACCAACCTGATGCCGAAACCCTCCGACCCCGAGCAACTCGGCGTGGTCAACACGCATGGCCATTCCTTTCAGGCTTGCCAGATGATGCTGCTCAATTCGTGCGGCATTCTGGTCACCACGCCGGACCACTTGCTCGAGTTGCTGAACCACGAGATAGCCATGATCGATCCCAAGAGGCTGGAGTTCTTCATCTTCGATGACTTTGACCGCCTGCGGCTGACGACGCCGCAGCGCTTGGATGCCGTGCTGCAGAAGCTCTATGGCTTGGCCACTGGCCCATCGATGCAGTTGGTGGTGGTGGCCCAGAAATGGGCTTCGAAGGAGTTTGAGAAGCTCCTGCGGCGCATGACCACGCCACTGGCTCTCTTTGGCAACTTCCTCGAGGCCGCCATGTACGGAGGGCTCCAGATGAAGTTTACTCTCAAGAAGTCAGAGCTAAAGATGGAACTGCTGCTGCAATTCCTGGCAAAGCAGAAGGCTTTCAAGAGGCGTACGCTCGTATATTGCAAATACGAGAGGGAGTTGGCCAGTCTACAGGGGATCCTGACCAGGGCTGGACATGAATGCATAGGCTTTTCCGAGGCCCCCGACCAGGTGAGGTGCTCACCCTCTGTGCCGGAACATTAAGGTAAATTAAGTGATATTTTCTTGAACATATACTTTCAGCAACCTCATCAGGTGATGCTGCGCAGCGACGAGATTCACCAGCTCAGCGACGAGATTAACCCGTCTTGGAAGCCCAAGCAAAACATCGAGGTGCTCGTCCACTTCAGCCTCCCTGATTCTTGGTCCAAGTTTGTCAACCGATTCCATGTCATGGCCGATCAATTCCCAAACTATTTCACTGCTAAGCCACAGAAAGAGGACGCGAAGCAACCTTTGCTCAGCTACGTACTCCTGGACGACAGCAACCAACAGGAGTACCAACGCCTGACTGAGTTCCTCTGTGCCCACGGCGTAGCCACGGACGAGATCCCCTTGGTGAACTGCCAGCCGCCAGCGGAAGAGAGCATTCCCTATTGTCCCTACCAGCTGATGAGGGGCGAGTGCAACATGCCCTGTGGTAAGAGGCATGAGTTCATTGCAGCCGATATGCCGGATCCGGAGAATCCCCTGCAGCAGCCAGGGACCGTCATCCGCTGCAAGCTCTATCAGACCTACGGCCCGGGTCACCTGGCCGTTTGGCCGCTGGAGTACCAGACCAAGGGATCGGCTGTTTGGGTCGATGCACCTCATCCAGTCAATCAGTGGATCGCGGCAGTGGAAATGGAAATGGGGATGGCAACAAAACGAAAGGTAATCGAACCATATCGCCTAGGCGATGTGTGCATTGTTTACCATCAGGGACTCTTTAAGCGCGTAAAGATTGTGGACATCCAGCCCAGGGGGCAAGTCACCGTCCAGATGATGGATTACGGCACAGAGTTAATGGAGGTCAAGTCCTCGAGGTTGCTGCAGTGTCCGGAGCAGAAGTTCAGGGCCCTGCCACCCCTGGCCATGGATATTCGACTGTCGGGAGTGGAGGCTGGAGAGGGCAAGCGGGCGGCACATACCACCCAGTGGGTTCAGGAAGTCTTTGGCGCCCTCAGCGAACGTCAGCAGATGCAGTTAACCGTCGACTTTGCCATGCTAAATGTGGTTTATGCCAAGGAAGTCACCTTGGTGGAGGAGTGTCCTTCGATGCGAACTAGTGTCTATAAGGTACTGTTGCGCAAGGAGCTGGTTAGCCGAGGATTCGGCCAAAAGGATAGCCCAAATGTTCAACAACTGCGGGGAATGCAGGAGCAGCAGGCAAGGGCTAATGAGAAGGGGGAAGCCAACAAGGAAAATAAGGAGCTGGCCACAGGGAAGGCATATCCTTTATCCCCGAAAGCTGTACCAAAGAAACCCTCTAACATTCCAGTAATAGCCAGTAAGGGGATAAAACCAGAGCCTGTAAAGGTGGAGGGAAATCGATTCCAATACAAACCAGAGGAGCTACCTTCTGACGAATCAACCATTAAAGCTGAATCCCCAAAGGAGGATATTACTCCAAGTTCCACTGAGGCAGAAAGCGATCAGCCTTCGACTAGCTCCACAGCTTTCTACAAGGCCCTGATGCACGAGCTGTACACCAAGAGTCCCTCGAAGAAGCAGGGAACTCGTGACTTCCTTCAAAGCATTCTGGAAGGAAGTGACGAAAAGAAACCCTCTCCACGTCGAGAACTAAAGCTGGAGGATGCACCCCAAACAGCTACTCCTGCAGCTAAGCCCGTGGCCCAATCCTTGCTGGAGGATGTCCCACAAGCAGCTACTCCTCCACCTAAACCCGTGGCCCAATCCTTACAGATTTCCGCCACCTCAAACGGTTCAGTGCGTCCACGAGTGAAGTGGTACCAAACTAGCTCCCATATCGAGTTGACCGTTGAGCAGCAGGTGCCTGAGTACAAACTATGGCTGGAGGGTAACACTCTATTATACATGACGACCACGACATCGCCACCCCAGCAGTTCGTGCTGCCACTGCTTCGCGAGGTGCGACTGGTCTCCGAGAAGCAACATGGCTATTACCTCAAGGTTAAGCTGGCCAAGGCTGGCATACTGACGGACTGGCCCACGCTTCTCAGCTCCGTCTACGCTCAGCAGAATGCCCACTGGCTGACCTACGACGCGGAGCGAGCTGAGGAACCGGAGCTACCGGCTAGTCTGATGATGTGGGAGCGATACTTGCGGCACACACCACAACAACCAAACTGCGAGGAGTACAGCAGCGATGACGAGGAGGAGTACAACTCGGATATCTGTGAGGAGGAGGGCGTGGAGCGCTCTGACACGGCTACCATATGCGATGATTGGTAGGATAATATAATTATGTACCTAGGATTGACTTGAATAAAGGCAAATAAAGGATATTCCTTTAGGTAATGGTGTTATTTATTAATGGGTTAATTATATTTCAAAGCATTTTCGACGATTTATTTTTTAAAGTAACGCATAACCTCAAATTCTGGCGCGCAACGTTGCAATAAAGCCGATATCGATAGCATGTACCAATCGATTTTGAACCTTTTTACTTCCACATAACCTCAATGCTTTTATTTAAATACACTGCAGAGTCCGGGAAATACACAAAGCATTCCAGTTTTAAATTTTTTATGGTTTTATTGGTAGTTGCAAAGGTTAGGTACCTTTTTCTATACTTTTCCTTTAGGATTTTTAAAAAGGCCCTCAATTTTGCACAGTGTATTAATCGCATGGCAACGCTGATCGCTTTGCCGCGTTTCACAACACTAAAACGGTGACTTTTCAACCCTGGGACGTTTTGGCACGATCGCCTTCATTTTTACTCTCTTCTTGCAATCGAAAGGATGTCTCCCCGCAAGGCTAAGCGTGATGCGCGGTACTGGGAGCAACAGGCAGCCATCCTGCCGGATCTAGTGCCGCAGGATCAACGACAGCAGGAACTAAAGCAGCTCCAACACCGAGCCTCGGTTCTGTGGTCGCCGCAGGTGCCCGGACAGGCCGAGAAGGCTCTGGACGAGTACCTGGACTTTGCATTTAAACGCTACGCGATCGAGGAGGAGCAGGCCCTATTCATTCTACGCAGTCACGGCTTCGATCTGGAGATGGCCAGCCGACGTCTGGAGCGGAGCGAGACGGCACGGGGCTGTCGCTACCATCGCTGGAAGGCTCTGGATCTGGTGCTACTCTCGAGGGCATTCAAGAAGCATGGCACCGACTTTGCCAAGGTGCGGGAGCAACTGCCTCACTTTCCCGTGGCCGAGGTAAGGCGGTACTTTAACTTTATGTACTCCGTGTAGGCGAGGATGGACTTCATCCTGGGGAGGTGCTGCGGAAGATGTCAGCCTGGATTTACTCAAATGTTAATTAGTAACGAACAATCAAACATGCGGTGATTTATTTAAGTTATTTAATTGATTTATTTCTAAGATCTCCCACCACCCACAAGTTCCTAAAAGATGATCTTAAGCCCCTGAAATTATAGTCCTTTAAGAGCATGTCCCAAAGAGCTCGCTTATATTTTTTTTCCTTCAATAATAAGACTTGATTTGTGAATGAACATGTCTTTATTTTTGGATACACCATATATTTGCATTATTCTCTTAGGCTAAGCACTATTACGAAGCGTATGTATCACTAAGTAAATGTAGTTATAATACATGTATATAATTATGTGTAAATAAGTTGGTATCGAATGTGAACTTATGTGCCTAGAATTTACAGAATAAGCTTAGATAAGTCTATATTGAGTTTATATACAAATTAAAATGGTTAAGACAAATTTTGGCCTTTTCAAACTAAGCTAAAGAACAGAAAATCCTAAAAAAAGATTTATAATTTGGAAGATGAGAAGAGAATGATTCAAAAAATATTGTAAGCATTAGAAAATGTCTATTTTCAGTCTGTTTTTCTAATTAAAATTCTTTCAAAAAGCTAACAAAATCCTTTCTTAAACAAAAATCAAACGGAATAAAAACGAATTGGAAGAAGGGGGATAAACATGAAAGTAAATGCAGGTTACTCCTTCAGTCTAGATCTAGTTCAGGATTGAGTCACTTATAGCTAAATGTGTGCTATGCTCCGGCGCATCGTTGTCTGCTGCTGCTAGGTGTGCGAGTTCCTCCGCTCCGTCCTGGATAATACAATGTGGCTATGCTGCATCTTCCCTACATCTAAGTATATAGTTTGTGTATCTAAACTAGGATTCGGCTAGACTAAGGGCTGAGACTTGCGTACATTTCCTTTGGATGCGATGCCCGTTGGATGCTCCTACGACTACGACTACTACGACTAAAACAAACTGCTCTGCTTGGCTAGGCTGCAGCGGTGCAGGGTCATCGTGCCCGCGGGGTGTATGGCAAGGGCGTGCAGCCCCGCCGGCGGCGGCGTGGTCACCGGACCCCAAGACAGCCGCTTTCAGTTGGGCCTAAGCGGCAGCATGCCATAATGTTGCTGCTGCTGTTGCTGCATCATCATCTGCTGCTGCTGCTGCTGCTGTTGCTGTTGCTGCTGCTGTTGCTGCTGCTGTTGGGTCGCCACCACCGCTGGTCCCTGCGAAGTTGTGTAGGTGACGGCACAGGTGGCCGGCTGGGACACCACCACGGGCGCACTCACCTTCCTCTCGGACTGCGTGCGAATGGGCTGGGGATGAGCGGCATTTGGCTGCGGGGGCGGGGCATACATCAGCATGGGTGGCGGCGGCGGGGATGGCTCCACACTGGGATGGCGAGCCGGCGGCGTGACTGCCGAGCCGTGATACGAGCCGTAGGAGCTGTCGTCCGACTGGGCAGACTGTCCGCGATTCCTGGGTCCTGTCACGCCGTACAGCTGCTGCGGGTCCCGTCGGTCGTACTTGTGGCTGCCGTCCATGGGCGTGGGATTCGTCCGGGTGCCGTACACTGGCTGGAAGCCCTGTGGCTGCTGTTGCTGTTGGAGGGGATCGGGCATGAGTTGGGGAAGCGGCTGCTGCATCTGTTGCTGCTGCTGGACTCCTGCGACGGCCTGTTGTTGCTGGAGCTGCTGCTGCTGCTGTTGCTGGAGGGGCTGCTGCTGTCCGCGCATGGAGCCTCGCATCCCGTAGATGCTTTCGCTGCGCTGCTGCATCTGGTTCTGGACATTCTGGTTCTGCAAGTGCGAGGATTGGGCAGCGGTGGCCTGCTGTTGCTGCTGTTGCTGCTGCTGCTGCTGCTGCTGCTGCTGCTGTTGTTGCTGTTGCTGCTGTTGCTGGGTGCGCATGGGATACAGACTCTGGGCGGGCACCAGTGGTCCTGGGCGAGGAACAATGTCCCTGTTGATGGCCGTGTTGCTCTTGGCATAAACGGACTGCGAGCGGTTCAGGTTGCTCCTGGTCAGGGTCGGCGAGCGGCAGTACAAGGACCTGGTTCCGCCATACAGCGGCTCCTGCTGCTGCTCATACTTGGAGGAGAGTGGCGGAGCCGTGTACAGGTTCTGGCAGTAGTTACCCTGTCCGGGAGGAGCCACCACGCCGGTCATCTGGCCCATATTCCCAGTCGGATGCTGACCATTGCCTGGCTGCTGACCACCGCCATTGCCGCCGTTCTGGCCGCGTGGATAGGTGCCCTGCGACTGCTGGTACTTGCCGCTGGGCTTCTCCAGATCCATGTCGTAGTTTAGCTCGTCCTCCGAGTGAATGGAGCTGGAGTCGTTGTCGATGCTGCCCTTGCCATGACGGTGGTTCCGGCGCGAGTTGAACACGTACTCGTACACGATGCCGGAGGCCATGCCGCCCACCAATGGTCCGAACCAGTACACCCAGTGGTTGTCCCATCTGTTCAGCACGAAAGAGGGGCCCAGGGATCGGGCTGGATTCAGGTAGGGCATCTGCAGGGAGAGGAGAAGAGGATTTGGTTAGATACTTGACAGATTAAAGAGGAATTTAAATGGTTTCACAAGTCAGGCTTAGTCCGGAATTTACTGCAGGCTGTCCGTCAAAAGGTAGTTGGAGGAAAATGTTGCGAAACAATTTTAAAGGACAAAGTCTAGTTAGAAAATGCAGGGAGGGAAGCATGTCCTGCTTTGGTATTTAGTGAAATTTAATCCGCAATAAAAAATATAAGGGGTTTGGTATAAAATTTAACAGAATAAAGTAAAGAAAATTGATGGGAATGAATTTAAAGATTGCCTTAAAAATCTTCTTAAAGATTTACTGCATAAAAATGTTTAAGAACCCTAAGAAGTGTATGTATTTTTTGTGTATTGTTAAAATAAGTTCTCAGACTTCCTTAAGTCCTTGCTAAAAGTTAAGAAACAATTTAAAGGGAATTAAAAGTCAGCATACAGCACAGAAAGTTTCTCTTAAAGTTTGTTTATGAAAGAAACATAAGCTAGTAGGGCTAAAGATTTTAGAATATATTTTCTTTAAAGTTAAGTCCGAGTTATTAAACCCTCACAAGCCCCCAACAATCTCCGCTTTCCGCGAATCTCTTCTCCCTCGTAATTCAATCCTCATTCAATATAAACCCTACTTTAATCGCTTTCCCCTCGAGAACTTGGCCGAGTCATCATCGCATCGCAGGGCCTTTGAATGCCGCCACCAAACTGCCCGTTATGCCAACAATGCACCTCTGTCCCGGGAGTTCCAGCGCTAAATTAATTATCCCGACCCTTTGCCCCTCCTGCAGCCAGGAACGCTGAATAAAAGCCTCCTCTACCTGAAACCCAGTTTATCTCGTCCGTTGTCATGCTGCGATTTTTGCACCATCAAAATGACAGAGTCACAGTCGGCCGGCAGGTGCGTTTTCAGTTTGTTTGTATTCGGTTTCGGTTTCGGTTTCAGTTTCGGTTTTGGCGGGTTCATCTGGCATCCAGATTTCAATGATTCCCCCGGCTTCGACATTCCTGGGACTCAAGTCCAAGGCTCTCTCTCTCTCTCAACTCACCGACACAAAGCAGCAGGCGCTGTAGGCAGCTCCAATGGAGGCGGCCGAGTTGCCCATGAACCGCTTCAGGGGATCCGTGGACACAAAGTAGCAGAGGACCACGAGGAAAGTCAGGATGAATTCCACACCGAAACGCTCCCAGGCGGCCAGGGAAGCGCTCTGTGAGATGGCAGCCTGCAAATTGCCCTGGTAACCGGGCACAGTGACGCTGTAAAGGAAAAATAAAATATATTTATCAATACTTTATAAAGCAGAAAAAAAGATTATAAAATAAAACTTATTTATTTATTTCGCCAAAAACCTTTCATTTATTTGTTTTCCAGCTTTCACTGATACCTGATTGATTCGAGAGAAAAGTTTGTCCCCATGACAATCTATATTATTTATTATTTAAGGCTGTGCCAGTTGGGGAAGCAACCCTCAACTCGGCCAACTCTCAACCCCATTAATCTGTTCACACTTGAACTGCCTCAACATCATTTAGACTGTCAAAGTTTCAATTACCGAGTTGCCGAAGTTCTCGAGCACCTCCCTCTGGGCCCGGAATGAGTTTGAAGCCCTGCGATTTATGGGGGATAATTCGTATCCTGATGCAGGATGCAAAAGTTTTTCAAAAGCCATCATATATTACAGGGCTCGAACTCCCCGAGATTGTTGTCACAGCCAGTCAGCCAGGAGAGGAGGACCTCCATTAGATAGCATTTAGGCAATAGGCAAGAGGCAGCCTGGGTAAATATTGCAAAGCCAAACCGCAATCCTTTACCTGGCACTCAGGAATCCCAAGCCCCAGGAATCCACCTCCACTCCGAGGCCACTCCCTTTGCGAAAATCCGGAAATAAACGCTTTCGGAATGCACTTAAAAGTACTTGAGCAAATAGAACGCCTTCCAAAAGGGAAATTGCTCCGAGTTCCGGTGGCTGGTGGGGATTGAGGTGTACATCTGTGTGTACTGGGCTTAGCGGGCCATAATCCTCCACTGCTTACCGTGACTGCCTCACCACCATGTGACCACCACTAGTCTTGATGAAAATTTGATCGCTTAGGAAAACATTTTGCCATCGGGGGGACGAACTTGAAACTTGGCCAAAAAGGAGGGCGGTGATGCTTGTTTGCTCATAAATCTATAAAGTGCTAATTTCACAGGACGCCAGTGACCACAGCCACTCGTCGTCGTCCACACAGAGATAAACAAACAAACACGAGCAGCAGAGGGCAGGAAGCAACTAAGTAGCCGGAAATGGCAGAATGTTGGGCGGGCTTTCAGCAGGTTCTTCCTGCGCAAATTGTTTGCGGAATAAAAAAAATAGAAAATGCCAAAAAGAAACAAGTGCCGACAAACTGCAAACTTGAACTGTGAACTGTGAACAGGAACCGTCGTTATCCTTATCCCCAAGTGGAGGCGAGCACGGACACATTTCCTCGCACATTTCAGCGAATCCTGGCGAAAGTCGGTTGGCGGATTGCGGATTGCGGATTGCGATGTGCCATGTGCAACACGCTCGGTTTGGTTTGGTTTAGTTGGGTTTTCGGTATGGTTTCGCTGGCGGTTGGCTTTCCAACTCCCTGGGATTGGGGATTGGGAGTGGGATTGGAATCCCGATGCGGCTCCCAAATCAAATTATGCCATGGCATCACTAAATGTATTTTCAGCAGCATTCACAGTTGATTTAAAGCGAAAACTAACTCGCTTCATGTATTTATAGTTTATATTCCATGAAAAAATAGTTAGAGGTTCGTAAACTAGGATTTAAAAGCTTTTCCATTGAAAAGTTAGGCTTATGCCCGTGGATTTTGGGAATAGACATTTCATTGCCTGCTTTTAGGCAGCAAAAATAATGTTTTAAAATAACCACATTTTTGTTCTTTGTATTTTTTAGCTATCTAGTTTAATTTTTAACTTTAAAACACAGTTTAGAATTTATTAACAATATTTTTGTTATATACAAAATATTCAAGTCATTGCCATACCATAAATAGTTCATTAAATATATATAAACATTTTTTTAGGCATTGCACTTTAGATGAACCCTTCTTTTATCCCCATCTCCCCAGGTGTCGTATGAATGCCGACGACATAACTGTATAACTGGACCACCACCTGTGCTCCTTTTGGGATGCGAATGCGAATGCGGATGCAGGGGCCAAGTGAAGGCAACCGGAAGCCCTGGCAGGATGCCATTTCCGAGCCAAGTGCGATAAGCCGCCCCTAGGAATATCAACTAATAAAAGGGGAAAGGGAAAGGGAAACGGAATGCAGTGCCGAACGGATTCAGTAATTGAATTGCCTATGTGACACGAATTGATTACGATTTCAATTCCCCACTAACCCAGCCTGGCACACGCAGGAAGTGCATTTCCATTCTAGATAAAAAGCGAAAGGGTTGCATGGGAAAACAGTTTCTGAAAGGTTTTTATAAGAATTTAAAGGAGGGATGGATTATTTGGAAAATAAATGTACTCAAAAGGATTATAAATAATATTTCTAAGAATATATTTATGCTTAAAGCAATGCTTAACATTTTATATTTAAATAACACTGTATAGATATTCCAGGAGTTTATGAATAAAATATTTTAGAGTTAATCAGTGTTTAGATAAGCATGAATAAAATTTGATTCCCTTAGAATCTGTTGTATATTCCAAGTATTTAATATTTTCCTTAACTAAATCCCTAAATTTCGACCCCAAATCTCTGCTTCAACTCCTCAAATTTTCCCTCAGTGCCAATCCCTGATCTTCCCTTCCCTCCTGTCCAGTTCGATTCGTTTCAGTGTTTCTTTTTAAAATTTAAATGTTGCTGGCTCCGAAATCCTGTTTTGTGTTTCCATTTTGCCTGTCGCCTTTCGGTTTCTTTGTGTATCCTCGGCAACAGTAATTTCTGTTTTGGGCAGCAGGTGTGTGGCTCTGCCTGCGCTTCTTTTTTCCAGCTGCTCCTCGAACTGACCAACCAGAGCGGAGCAGCGGCGACTCTGGCGACACGTGTTTGATTTCAAGTTTCCGCACCACATCCTGCATCCTGCGCAGGCGCAGCTCCGTTGAACCTTGGACAAAGGCCGCCAATCCGTTGGAAATGTTAATTATGCTTCTCTGCTTTCTTGGTTTTCTTCGGTTGGTTCTTTGGTCTTTGACGGCCTCTACCTGATTTTTATCTCTCGTCATTTTCAAAGGCTACTCGCATTTTTGGAACGTGCCCGACGCGCGTTCTTCGAACCCAAAAAAAGGGAAAAAACGAGGAAGAAATCATTGAAATGCGAGGAGGAGCTGCCGCTAAAGACAATTCAAATATCGCTGAGCCGGATATCGATACTCGAGTCCGTTTCCCCCCTGCTCCTGGCAATGTTTTTTTTTTCTGCTTTATGAAAGATAATGAAGTTGAGACTCTGAGAGACTGGGCCTTATCCGCTCGACTCGGCTCGGCGTTATTCGCTGCTACTTGGCCACATGTGGCATATGCGTCGCGCAATTAGGGTAAGTGCCAAGTGACATGTGACAGCGCGAGGAGCGAGCAGGAGCAGGAAGGACAGCTGAAGTGGCAGGTCCTTGGGGGTGGCAAGATGGTTGCTTAGCATGTGTGCCTACCTAGGATATTTATCACACATTGTACAATGAAAATACTTAAAAAATCTGGAAGATATCATTGTTTTCTGAGTGTTTTTTGTGCTTATTTTTAATCCCACCCCCTATATCATAAATGGTTCAATTCCTCCAAACTTAATTTTATTAACAAATGAGTCAATTTATGGCTTAACCTTTCTTAATACTTTTTTCAACCAATCCACAAACCAAATTAACTTTAAAATCCTTTCTTATAAACTTCTTTAATCAAATCTTAGACATAATTAACTTTAAAATTCATAAAAAAATCACTAAGAATTCTCGGAAGCCTCCAATCCCTGAGCTATAACCCACATAATCGGAATCTAAACCAATTAATCAGCAGCTGTACAGCGAAGGAGTTTTTAGTCTCGTTTTCTTGCTCTTTTTTTAGAGGATTTCTCTTAGGGAAACATGTGTTTCGACTAAAAACCCAATGTGAACTCGTTGGACCCTAAGAAATCCATATCAGCAGAGAGTACGAAAAAAAAAGAAACCCCGAACCTGATCTGATCGCAGTGGCAGCAGCAGCTGAAACATGTTTCCTTCGTCCCCGTTCCCGTTCCCTTTCTCCCGCACGGGGATCTGTAGAAAGTAAAGATGCCAACGCACTTAAAAAGCGGCGGCTCCTCCGAGGGTCGGAACAGATGTCGAGCAGACAATCGGGACGAGGCATTAACATTGAGCATGGCTCCGAAAAGGAGTTCAACGCTCAGCACAAAAAAAAAAACGGAGAAGAACTGGAGCGACATTTGAAAAATGGTGCGCAGGCGCAAGGAGCACGAAGGAGTAATGTTTCTGCTGTCCTTCATCCTGTTCCTGGCTACAAAGAAAAACCCTGACGGTCACAAGATTTTCGACTGCTGCTGGTGTGTGCGTGTAGATCCTATCCTGTGTGTGTCGTCCTTTATCTAGGCATCACAAAGGACAAGTCCCTTCCTAGGCGGGAAATCACTACGCAGAGATTGCGGAGGGCAGATGTTTCTACCAGCTACCTGCCCCGCAGGTGAGTGTGCGTGTTACCTGCATATCCCATTTATAGAATTTCCCATTTCTTCGTCTCTCTGAACACACACACAAGCACGCATTTCACGCTTCCTGCCGAGAGTCCTTGTTGTACAGTCATCGCCTCGAGAGTGCGTTTCATCTGTCTCCCTATTCGGTATTCTGTCTAGCAATCTTTTTACGCTTTGATTTACGACCTGGACCCTTGGAACAGCCTGTTGGATTTAATTTGAAACTCTCGAGTTTGCTTTTCGGGCAAATCCGCACGCAGATGCAGGATGCAGTGTGTGGCAGTGTCCTTGGCATAATGCAGAAATTGCTGTGGTCAGGCCACTCGGACATGAACACGTACAGAATTACCAAGCATGCACAATGTTGCAAGCCGAAAATTCAAAATGAATTCCAGCTCAATTGAATTTGATGAGTTTGGATTTAGAGAGCAGAAAGGGGTTTTGCCTAATAGAATACTTGTTGGCCTTCATTTATTTGTTAGATTAGGAGTTTGCTGAAGGATGCGGTAGGACAAGCTTAATTGAGGATGTTTTGGGATGTTTATTATGTCTATATTGAGTCAAAATATCAAGGATTCTTTTGATATTTTAAATAAACTTGAGAATTTAGGATAAATATAACCTTTTATTCCAAGCTTATGTCCCAAAAATGATGATACTCCTTAAACCTCGTAACATAATCAATGTTTTTAATGATAGAATGGCTTATTTAAATGACATTTAATGTTCTAAACAGAATTTTTGAATTTCTGAGGATGTTTTGGGAGGGGTTTTTACCTACATTCAGTTAAAATATCAAGGGTTTCATTTATACTTTAAATAAAGTTAAGTAATGAGCGTACAAATAACCTTTCGATATCCCAAGAAGGATAATATTCCTTAAACCTTGTAATGTTATCAAGATTTGTAATGATTTAGTACTTGGAATAATGGAATAAATGGAATATTTTAGTGATATTTAATAAACCAAACAGAAATTCATATATTGAATCTGATTTAATTTCCTTTCGCCAAGTAAATAAAAGATTTATCGACAAAAAATATAATTTTAAACCTGAAAATGCTCAGTTTCTTACAGATATAATTGATCACTAAAAGTAAAGTTTATTTTATCTGAACTTACCCGTAAAGCAGAGCAGCTCCTGCAATTCCTCCGCCACACTGGGCGGTCATGTACATGGCGGCCCGAATCGGCGAGATACTCCTCACCACGCAGAGGGCCAGGGTCACGGCGGGATTAATGTGGGCGCCTTCATGAAAGAAATATGGAAAATGACTTTAGATAGGAGGCAATCTTCGGTAAAATGGATGGGCTACCCCCGGGAGAAATGTTAAATATCACTTTGACACTTCTGCGGAAGGCAGATAACATCATAACTTAATGCTCAACCAATTGGCTGTGAAAAAGCCAGGGAATTGCGAACCACAAAATGGGGAAATCAAGAACACATGTTCCCCAGTGCTCCTCGTCCTCGTCCTCGTCCTCCCTACTTACTTTTTTCTTTCTCATTTGAAGTCGTTTAATTGCCTTGAATGTCAACGCAAATGAACAAATATATAAATACCAGAGTAAATGTAGGGGAATACGTGGTGGAAAAAAAAAGAAGAGCAGAGCTTGGGCCAGTCGATGGCACCGCAAGTGCGCCTGGGGCGATAAGACAAGGCGGCAGAAGGAGGAGCCAGTCGGAGTCAGTCGGAGTGGGAGTAGGTGGAACCGCACTGAGTGCATTGCCTTTTCGAAAATATAACAAACAAAAATGGGGTTCGTGTTCGGTTCGCTTTGGTTCTTCTCTGACAAAAAAAAAACGGCAGTTTCCCACGCAAGTCCAAGGGCCCCCAAACACTTGTCACCCTGTTTGTTGTCTGTGTTCTCTCTTTGGTTGTTGTCCCCACACAGTTGTTTATTGTCTTCTTGGCTGAGTTAGCTTACCCGAGATCTGGAGGAAGCACTGCGTCAGTGTTGCCATAGCCAGTCCAGAGGCCAAAGCCGTGGCCAGCAGCACGGAGGAGACACTGGCCCCCACGCCGGCGCCTGCGGCGGCACCGCAGACGATGAACACGTACAGGAACGAGGCCAGGCACTCGCTGATGATGGATCTGGAACGGGAACGGGGGGAGAGCAGAAGCAGAACGGAGGACCATTGCCCGGGGTTAGAATAATTCCGCAACTGTGTTCGAGTTTCGGTTTGCATGCCATTCCGTGTGTGTCTGGAGTGCGTACAGTAATTACTGAGCAGGGGAAACTGTTTATACATTGTTTTTAGGTTTAGCAAATTAATGTTTAAGGAGTAATAAGGTAGTTAATATTAAAATAATAATTTAATGTGTTTTTTGAGGAGGAAATCACTTCGATTAAAGTTGACTGTCATTCTATGATTATCAAATTTTTTAAATCTGTTGAACTTGGGCCAAAAGTAGTGAATATGTGAGTAAATAATTTATGTTTGGGACTTTAACTCTTGCTACAGTAAGCTTTGGGATTTTTATTTTAAATTTAATTAACTTCTCTTTTATATTGGTGACTTTAATATAAATTATTTATTATCTTCCCTATTATTAGGAGTAATGTTCTTTATAATTTTAATTATAATTAAATAATTATTTAAGGAGAACTCTTTCTATTCTCAATTGCTAAAAATAAGGTAGTTAATAATTAAATAATAATTTAATGTGTTTTTTGATGAGGAAATCACTTCAATTAAAGTTTACTGTAATTTTATAAATATCTAATTTTTAAAATTTGTTAAGCTTTGGCCAAAAATGGAAGTTAAATGAAATATGTGAGTTTTTTTATTTTTGAAAATGTTCTATTTGCTAAAATGAGTTTTGGCATACTAATTCTAAATTTAATGATTTTTTCTTTAAAATTTATGACTTTAATATAATTGTTTTAATATTTCTCGTTTTATTAAGTAATTAAGTAATTTTCTTTATAATTTTGATTATTTAAGAAACACTTTTTCTATTCTCAATTGCTAGAGAATTTTGCCGAAATAAATTTCACTTGTTTTTACTTTTAAAATAACTTTTATAATGTAAATAATTCTTAATTTATAGTTAAGTTTCTAAACAAATAAGCAACCTTTCTAAAATTTAAAAAATGTCAAAATATATTTAATTTTAAAATCCCCCTTAGTGGATATCCACTGTATTGCAAAAATCAAGCCTCCACACACACAATGCGCGCTCTTGTTGCCCCCGAGCCTTTTGCAATGCAGTGACAATTAAGCAGGGGCGGAGTGTGGAGGGCAGAGGGAATAGGGAAGGGGGTTTGTGTCAGCGGTTGAGCGGAGCAGCTGCAATGCCGCTGATTCCAGTGGAATCCCCGCTGGACGTGCCGCAAACTCCAACTCAAAGCGCGCAAAGTCACGATAACAACGAAAAATCAAACAAACCGTGAAGAAGTTTTTGATGAATTTCCATAAAATCATAAATTCAGCTGTTTGGCTTCTTTCGCTACACTCTTTAATTGGAACTATACGTACTACATATAGTACTTATATGTGTGTGTGTCTGGGGTCCCTCTTGCATTAAACTCACTTTTATTTTAATGGTCACTCGGCGGGAAAGGGGACAAAAGTGTCGCGTAGTTAAGTTGAAATTCTTGCGCTTGACATGTCTTCAAAGTATGCACACACACAGGGTTCCTGCTCCTGGCAAAGATTTAATTACTCCATCAGCTCGTGATGAAATGTTAATTATTTTGAAATTCTTTGAGCTCACAGGAGGGAGCCACAAAGTGCTCGGGAAACTTTGCCAATGTTTAGCTTTGGCGATTATCTTGATGATGTCTGGAGGAGCACACTCGGATTTCAATTACTTAGAGAGTTCACACACAAAGCCAAATGACATCAAACAATTGCCACCTAAAGTTGAGCAAATTGAAAGCGTGTGGAGATAATGGCAGGGAAAACAAAAGGCCGCGAGCTGATATGCACAGGCGAAAAAATGTAGTTGATAAATCCACAGAAAAACCTCTGACATTTTAAAATAAATATTATTTCCACTCCTTTTCCCTATTATTGTTACATATTTTTTACCTCCAGAACTCCAGCGTGCGAATCTCCGCCTGCATGCTGCGCTTGGGCGCCTGCAGGGTGCTGGACAGCCGATTGTTAACCCCATGTCCGCCGCCAGGCGAGTCCTTGCGCATCGCCTCCAAACGCTCGAAGAGCGTCACGATGTGGTAGTCAATGTTGTGCTCCAGCGGCATGGTATGCAGACTCTCATCTGCCATCTTGGATGCGGGGGAGTAGGCTCCTCCTCGGTTGTTTTGCTGAGTTCGCGGCTTTGTTTACTTTCCCTAATTCAGCCGATCAGGGCTGAGCTGAAGCGAGGAAGGCGGCGCGAGTCTCTGGGGCTTCAGTTAGACACACATTTCGCACTCTCGGCAAATTGCATTCAATTTGTTTCAATTGACGACTTTCTGAACTTTCAACCGATCCGATTCGATGCGATTCGATGATACGACCCGAGATGGCACGACCGTTTGCAAGCGCGAGTGGTGAACGAATGAACGGAGCAGGTCAGGCCGAGTGCGTCCACGGGCCGCAGGAACAAGTTCGAGTTGGAAGTCACCACCGTGCAGCGGCAGAGGCGCTGCCCACACCACCGACGCAGTGGTGGATAAACCAACCCTATACACTTGCAGAAGAGAACGGGGCAGAACGGTGCACTCAAGCAACCCCAATTGAAAGTTAAGTGGTTCTTTATTCGAGAAGGAATTTATTTATTAACTTAGCTCAAGAAAATTAGATATGTTTTATGATTTACATATTATTTAATGAAAAGTTCAAATTAAATTTTACATATTAATTTAAATTTAAGAAAGATAATGCGTTACTTGAATAAAAATGTATTTTTTAGTTTTGAAAACGAAATATCTGTGCTTATAAAGAATAAAGGTCGAAATAATTTATTTTAATGTCACTACTTTTTCTCGTCAGTGCACTGGAACGAGGTGGAATCGAAACGACACCGCCTGTCAACCTGTTGGTGTTGCTCCTGTCTCCGTCATGGTGTGTGTGTGTAAGGTGGAGGTGGATTTCAGGAAAGGCATACGTTTGTGAGTTAATTGCGCAGCACTGATCAATAGCACAGATTCCACACTCTCAGGACTTGAACTCCGGCCTAAATGATTATCATTATGATATGATGATGATGATGATGATGATGGGGAACTCAGGCAGCTGGTCCTGGGAGCCGCTTTCATTGAAAGTATTTCGGCTTTTCGACACATTAATGAAATGTAAAATAATCTGGCTCAATGGGCAAAAACTTTGATTAGACGGGATGAGGATGCCAGGGTTGCGGTTACCTCAAACCATTAACCTGATGTCGTACCCGAGACCAGCACACTTGACCAGGCTACACCCAAAGAAATTACCATAATGACACTATTAAGACCTTAATATGCGAGTAATTCCACAAATTGATATTTTAGCTAAATTATATTACAAAGGGTAAATTACTTAAAAATTGAAAGTAAAACCTTGCCTTATGTAGAGTTTAAGCTCACTTTGCATTCAAAATTTAATAATTCCTATTAAAAAACTTACACTACTAATAATTTTAGCCATATATTTAAGAAAATCGCAATTAAAATTAATTTTTTCTTAATACAAGATATTTTTATTTTTAAAACAAGAAAACTATCTTTGTTTTGATTTTTGTTGCCATATTTTTTTGTCTATAATTTTTTATTTACAAACATTTATTTGTTCTTAATTTGTTTGCCCATATTTTTTTTGTCCATAATTTTCTTTTTAAACAAAATTTGTTTGTATTCAATTGTTTGTATTTTTTTTGTCATATTTTTTTCCCCATAATTTTTCGTCCATAATTTTGTTTGCCCAAGATTTTGTGTCCATATTAACATCTTACGAAAACCAGAGCACCTTAAATTGAAATCGCAATGTTTTCTTAAAAAAGCAAAAAGTTTTAATGTTAATTTTAGAAATTTTACCCAAAAATATCCCCCTAAATTTAAGATAAATTGTCTTTAAATTTACAAAAAATCTAGAACAATTTGCCCTAATTTTAAGAAATAACTTTCTACACTTCAGAACTTTCTACATAAGAAAATTAAGGTAAATTTCTTGATTTTAGGGTTATTTATTTTATTTTATTTAACAAATTAAATCTAGTATAACAATACTAAACCTAATGGATTTTTAACTTTTAATAAAGCTAGGAAATGCTCACAATCCCCAATTTTTCGCGAGTGTAACTTATTGAATAAGTACTTATATTTATTTTTTGTGGTGCATCGCCGGGTCAGAAGTTCCAGAATGGAGCAACACAAAAAACAAAAAAAAAAAACCTCAGTCCCGGCTCACATTTTCCGCATCGCCGAAAACTATAATTATGAGCCCTAACCACTTGATACCTGTCAATTGTCAACCAGTCCCCGTGTGAGCGACTTTTCAAGCTCAATGAGCTGTGAAAGCTAAGAAATTATGTTTGGTTCTCGGAGGAGCGGCGGGGTGAAATCAATCACGAAGACAGAAGAAGGGGTTAAGGTTGAGGTTTAAGTGATAGCCAGGGCGAGGGGCGTGGCAGGGAAAGCAAAGGAGGAAGAAGAGGCGCAGAAATTTCGACACTGCTCACTTTTTTTTTTATGCCTTTACACTTTTGCAAACTCTCCAAAGGGCTGGAGAGGGGGCATGCAGGGGGCGTTGGAAGGACGTTGCCTTATATGGAACGACGGACAAGGAGAAGACAATAACGATGATGATGATAATGATGATGATGCGAAGGAGACGGACACGACGACAAAAGGCTGGCTCCGGCCTCTGAGCGTGGGAAATATTTTGCGCACTCTTTGTGCTTTTGTTTTTTAGTTTTTTTTTTTTCGCCCGTTTTCACGTCGAGGTCGCACGGGGTCGTTCCTTCGACCGGTCGAAGGTAATAATAAGATGTTTTGTTTCAATCACATCGTCGCTTGATCATCGTCATCATCATCATCATCATCATCATCATCACCAATGTCGCAGTTTCTTTTCTCGCATGAATAGCAAGCCAAACTCTTCCTTCCCTCTTTGTTGTTGTTATTATGTGATTTTGGTCAGCGCCAGGGTTGGAGCTAAAAGTTCTCAGAGGGGATGGAGATAATTAGGAGCTTTGTGGAAATTGCTTAAAAGGAAGTTTGGGAGTTTCAATGGTCAAGTGATCGATTTATTAAAATATTAATTTAATTGTAGAATTAGATTTAGTTAGCAAATCCCCTCTTGCTACGCTCATGCCAGCATTTATCGTGTCATGCGGATAAGGTGAAGAAGAGTAACTGAATTCGCTCACCGCCTTTCGATGGCTTGCAGTTGTTGTTGCACATGATGTTTACTCTTTGTTCAGGAGGAGTTAAAGGGGGTGGGCTTCGCTCTTATCCCTTTTGCAGCTCCTCTTCTTCTCTTCTTTTAACTTTAAGGTGAGCTTAGTTATGCTGCAGAGTTATACGTTCGTAATTGTTTTTTATACACTGCTAAAGCAAATTTAAGTTTTGAGATGAGTTCTAGAAACTGTAAAATTTGAACAAAAGAGGTTTTAAGGAGGGAAAGAATTCATGAGATAAGATAAAAATATATATTTGGGAATTTGCTTTGCTTCTAAGTTCCCCACCAATTTTTTTTAGTGCATTAACAAAGTTGTGGGTGAAGAAAAGAACGGCCGATTCCTCTTTGAGGTTCTCCTTATTGCAGGTTGCGTCTGCAACAGTTGAAAATGGAGATGAAGATGGTGTCACGATGCCTCGCCTGCCGGGGAATCAGAAAAAAAAGGGAAAGGAGCCTGAGAAAAGCCTCCCACTTTTCTCAGGCAAATTCGATATTCCCGGAGAACGTGCCCTGATATCATTATTAGAGATATGCCCACCGATCCGATGAACTGTTGCTCGTGTTGGCCATATGAGGAGCTAATTTATGGAGATGCCCAGCATTCAACTCCTTGGCCTGGAAAACAGAGCCGTGACTTATGAGTGGATGCAGCGTGAGTACCTGTCCAGGTCTCCCTTCTTCCCGCTAACTCCCCCAGCCCTTGGATCTTCGGCAGGTAACTTGCCACACTGAGATGGATCGCCGATTTTGCTTGGTCTTTTGCCAAAAAAAAAACTTAACAAGGTCAACCTTTTTTTGTGTGGCTTCCCTGTTGTGTGGGAAAAAAATCAGTGACCGAGAAGAAGAGGCGTTAAGTTCAGAAATCGAAGGCGGGACAGCCCAAATAGAAGAGATTTTAGGTGGGAGGATGCGATGTATAGTACGAAGAAAGATATTCAGAAAGTTAAATAAATAATAATTTAAAAAATTCTTTTATCTAAATCTCAAATAATTTAAAATCAATTTAAGTTAAATAATGTTAATAAGAAAATTAATATTCAACATAAACCCTTTTTTCTTGTTTGATTAATTATCAAATAAAAACACCTCTTAACGAGGTGAGATTAAAGTGACGATAGCACATTCAACTGTTTTTCTGTTACCAAATTTTGTGACAATTAATAGTTATTTAAACAAAAATATTTAAAAAGTTTTTAATTAGTTTTAGAATCGGAACTTAGCTGAAAAATTAAAAAAGGCAAAACAGGCAGCGTTCGCACCACAGTCTCGGTGCTCATCGTCACTACGTGGACTGCCGTCCACAGTGATTATAACAAAGGGTTATAGTGGAGTAAAGGCTTTAATTTATTCCTTTTTTTTTGTTTTTCCTCTATTATTTCCACATATTTTTTCCAAGTTTACAGTTGATGAAATCACAGACTGATGATATGACTAGACAGTTTTGCATTTGCCCTCAACAAACCCTTTGACCTGCGACAATGAAAAACACCAAAATCTAATTCGCATGATGCTGTGAACATCAGCATATGCAAATCCAACAAATCCAGCAAAAAACTCGATTTCCATGTCAGGTCAGTGGGAGTGGGAGAAAGATTCAGAGAGTCCATATCTAAATCTGAACTGAATTGGAGGACTGCAGCCGGTGCCTGACACGTGCCCCACTTGCAACCCTTTTTCCCAGAGTCTACTAATGATGCGGCATTATTTTGCATATGGACACGGAAAGGGTTAAGGTCGAAAACTGTCCCCTAATGAACTGAAACATGCGCGACTGTTACAGTTACAGCGATAGTCGTAATTTATGCATGTTACGAGCACGAGAACACGACCATTGACTCCGCCCGGAGGACTCGGATCTGTGTGGGATTGTTGTCAGGCTCTCCGGCAATGATATGCCACAGCAATTAAAGCAAAGGGTTAGACACAACGGTTTTAGGACAGGAGTTGGTGGTGGTGGTGGTGGTCCGAGTCCTGCAGTTGCATTCGTTAGAGGTTTCCTGGACATCCGACACAGGTGCGAAAGTTTCAGGGATTGTGGTTTTTGGGCAAAGTGAAAGTTAGTTAGTGAGTGGAAGGCAAGTGCACTGGAAATTACCTTTTTAAACAAAAAGAAAAACAAGTAAGGACGTTACTGTACAGTATAATGAGTAAGCAAGTAAGAAAGCTACTGAATATTGTGATCTACTATGAAATACCCGGTACTCAAGGCTGAACTTATGCGAGACCGGATATGAAGAGGTCTATACATCCCATTTGAATCATATAATTGTTTTAAAATTTTTCGAAAACGTCCCAGAAAACTTAAGCCTTTTATCAACATTTTATTTAAAATTTAAATTTAAAACCATTCCATTAAATCTTGTTAAATTTATGTTTTTAATTGTAAATGCAATATATTTTTAGAAAAAAAAAGGAAACAACATTCACCCCAGAGTTCCCATTAAACCAAGAAAAAAATCGTTTAAAATGTATATTTTTTGCCTTAGTGAATTGTTCTTTGATTGTTTTTGAAACCTAACAGACCTTGCCCCTCGCGAAAAACCCTCGCCCACATGCTAGATTTCTCGATTTTCAGATGGATGAAAAATAACCGCCTGACGCTAAAAACTCTAAAATGCTCCCTGATCATTAAAACTGTTTGTCCAGAAGAGCAATCCATAAAAATGTCCTCAGTAGCCAGATAGAAAAATAAAAACTGCAAACTCAATTGCAATCAGTAGAGACTCGCCTCGAACAAATCGATTTTCGGTTATTAGCCGTCACACAGTCATTAAAAATTTTGACAGATTTTGACAATTTATTGATGTTGCCCAGGAGCGGCGTGCACAAAACACGCGGCAAACAACAACAGTCGGGAGTTTACAGGATCGACAAAACGTCGGATATGTTGACCTGTGCGAATTGCAAAAAGTGGACAAATGTTTGCCCTTCCATCCATCTGCAATTTTCAAGTGGCTGCCACCGTTCCCCAGCCAGTCTACTTTGATTTTTTTTGTATCAACCCCCGGGGCGCGCGATAATTTGATTAATTGAAAGTCAGACGGCGACCTTTTTTCCGGGGCTTCGGGGAAGGGGTTGTTCTGGTTTCTGGGAGGGTGGTTCTTCTGCGGTTTTTTCGGTGGCGTGAGTAAACGATCCCCGGCCGCCTCAAGTGGTCTCTATTGTATTCACATTAGCGGGCTTAGCCAACCCCCGACGGGGTTTATATGCGACTATATCTATTTCCTATCTGACGACCGTTTTTTTACGTAAAATTTAAATATCGCATTACACACAGGCACTTGATTTTAAAGCCCATTCAAATGTTTCGGGTGGGTCAGGTTGGACCTGGCCTGGCCTGGCCTGGCACTCCCTGGACAATTTCCTAACATGTGTTTTTCATTGAAAAATTCAAATCTGTTGTCTGCACTTGATTATGCGATAAACTGGGCTGCGGTTTCGTCGCTACTCTGGTGTTCTGCTGCTTTTGGACAGTTGCGTAATTGTTTTTTAGCTTCAAGGGGTTTTGTTTCCACCGACTGCAATGAAGATTGTTCAAAGTCTGCTGGCTTGGACCTTCTGCCAGGCACTTTAACACATTTTACTTTTTCTACACAACTCTCTTTCTTGCCTTTGACCTGGAGATAATGGCTGTTGATAGAGTCTGAGAAAATTCATGTTGAGATTAAATAAAGGCACATTTAATTATAGGTGAATAAGATATTTAAAAGGCAAGACTTTCTTGTTTAAAACAGTATTTCTTGTTTAGTCAGAATTTCATAGATATTGCAGGGGATTTAAAATCAATTATAATTGTGCCTAACAATATGCTACAAAATGTAACACTTTAATAAACGATACGTATTTCAAGCACCTTTGAACATTAAATATTTAATTGCATACTTTTAGACAACTTTTCAACTGATTTCAAAACAATAATAAATAATAAAGCATTTATTAGAGGGTTTATGTTTCAAAAATGCACTTCCACATATAATATAAAGTCAGAACTTCCATAAAGCTTGCAGAGGATATAATATCAATAAAAGAAGTGTCTAAAAGTATTCTACAAAATATAACAACTTACAAATCGATTATATTACAATAATTTTTTGAAATCAATTAGTATTCCTTAGTGTAAGAGAGGCTGCAAATGAAGCAAACGTCTACATTTGTTGAGTTGATATTTCAAACTGATTTTATTTTTAATAAGACCTAGCTTAGGTAGCTAACATGAAAATCTTATGTCTAATCTTATCTCTAACAAGACCAACGCAACGGTCATCTGTCCCTCTAGCTGGGAAGCCGTTCTCAAGTGCAAGCGGGGATTTTCCGCTGCAAGATAAACATTAGTTGCTGTACAAATATTTAAGGGATGAACCCAAGCAACAGTTTTTGAGATACGTATTTAAATCTATGCAGACACATGCTTATCAGTACAGTGCTGCAGCGGTTTGCTGGTTACATAAAATTCTTATATATATATACGTGTTCATGTGTGAACATTCTGCCAAGGGCCAGCAAGATTAGGCGCACGTTTTACATTTACGTCGCAAACATTATTTTTAATTTTTATTTTTCAATGGCTTATAATACATATATTTGTTCTTAAACACAACGATATAGTGGACTGTATTTATTATTAATTTTATATTTTTCTTTATTCTCAATTGTTAACATTTATATGACTGGCAATGGACCGGCAAAGGTTATTGCTTCTAGTCTTTGTCTAACAGCACATTTTCGTACAAAATATATTATTAAAATTATCATAATTACTAACGCAATCATTAATCCAGCATGTCCGGAAATATGATGGAAATGCAGATCTTTCAAGTTGTAATGATGTTCTTTCATGTATTTAATTTCATTATTTAATCGTTCAATTTCAACAGTAT